>ML392345.1:0-21474 GCA_005239525.1 Nicotiana knightiana
AGTTTGATCAAAGAGGATGCCATCTAATGCAGTGATTATAGTTTGAAAATAGCCATTAGCATCGGTTAGCACCTGAACAAGGCTTGTTGAACCACCATTGCATGAAATCTTGACGTTAACACCAGCAATGCCAGGGCCAGGTGGATTTCCTGTTGCTGAACAAGCCAAAAGGCCACGGATCCTTAGTCCAATCACATTTTGGCCATTGATAAGGACTCCATGGGCTAATGGAGTAGTTGTAGCAATGAGGAAAAGAGAGAGTAGGAAAAGGGCTGTTAACTTATTGTATGCCATATATATGGAGGGTTTTTCAATTTGGGGTTTGTGTTATTTTGGTTACAAGACAGCCCTATTTATAGTGTTGTGCACCGACGTTTCTTTTAAATGATTAACTTATAAAAAATTAGATAACTTCGCCTCTGCCTGTGAGTTTTCTTATATTACCGGTTTCAAGCCTAGATAAAAAAAGAGGGTTATATTAGGCTGGCTTCCAACATAAAACGTGCAAATCCATCATGATGAATCCTCATAATGCACTTAAAGAAAGATGTTAGGATTTATATGCTGTGGCAGACACATAATTTTGTGCAAGCGGGTTCAATCTTAGAAGTATATAACTTTAGTCGTAAAATAATAGTTAACAAGTCGGTTCAAATAAATATTTAACAAAATTTACACAATTTTAATCCTAATTTATACATATACACAGTATTATTTTTTAGTGAAGCGGGTTCAGTTGAACCCGCTAGCCACCACTTGGGTCCGCCACTGTTTATATATACACCTGCCAACTTGTTTGAAACTTGAGCGTTATTATTATTGTTGTTGAAATAGTTTGCTTATATTAACCGGTCTCAAGCCTAGATAAAGGAGGAAGGTTACAATAGGCTGGCACCCAACATAAAACGTGCAAATTTCATCATGATGAATCCTCATAATGCACTTAAAGAAAGAAGTTAGGATTTATATCATACACCTGCCAATTACTTGTTTGAGATTGAAGCGTTGTTATTATTGTTGTTGAAAGAGTTTGCTTATATTACCGGTCTCAAGCCTAGATAAAGGAGGAGGGTAACAGTAGGCTGGCACCCAACATAAAACGTGCAAATTCATCACGATGAATCCTCATAATGCACTTAAAGAAAGACGTTAGGATTTATATCGTACACGTGCCAACTTGTTTGAGACTGAAGTGTTGTTATTATTGTGGTTGATTAAAAAAATTAGATAATTTTGAGTTGGCATTAATTTATGGGATGATAAAGAGAGGAATATAAAATAGAACAAGTAGAGTTCTATTTCTAGACAAAAAAATCTTAACCATACCCTTGCTTTCAGAAACCACCTATTTGGTTTTTTCTCTTCATTATTAGGACCGATATTAATTATAATGTGATCCTTTGGTGCCTTCTTAAATAATGAATTTTGCTTCTTCTTCTCATATGTTGGGATCCTAAGTAAGTTCGCTTTTGTGGATCGAACATTTAACCAGCACGATAAAGAGGATTCAACGCAATTAATACTAGTACCCAGGTTTAAAAGAAGTAACACTCTAGGGCCAAAAAAGAAAACGGCAAAAAAATGTGTTATTTTTATATCATGCCCATTTACAATTTTGAATTTAAGAAAATGTTCTTTTTAAATTTCGTATGTGTAAAAAAAAATAGTTATGACATCACCATCCTTTATCATCCGGGCAAGGCGAATGTAATAGCAGATGCCTTGAGCAGGAAGGCGGAGAGTATGGGTAGTTTGGCTTACATTGCAGCGGAGGAGAGACCTCTAGCCTTGGACATTCAGTCCTTTGGCTAATCGCTTGGTGAGATTAGATCTTTCAGAGCCTTATCGAGTTCTTGCACATGTAGTTGCTCAGTCTTCGTTAATGGGGGAGATTAAGGCTCGACAGTATGATGATCCACGCTTGGCAGAGCTACGGGAGACAGTGGTTCAGGGTGGTGCCAAGGAGGTTACTATTGGCGAGGATGGTGTTCTGAGACTTCAGGGTCGTCTGTGTGTTCCTAATGTTGATAGCTCGAGGCAGAGGATTCTAGATGAGGCACACAGTTCACGGTATTCTGTTCATCCTGGTGCTACGAAGATGTATCATGATCTGAAGCAGCATTTCTGGTGGAGGCGAATGAAGAAAGACATTGTGGAGTATGTGGCTAGGTGTCTTAACTGCCATCAGGTTAAGTATGAGCACCAGAGGCCAGGAGGCCTACTTCNTTGGATACTACTTATACTTCTGAGAGGCTAGCCCAGATTTACATTCGAGAGATTGTCCGGTTGCATGGCGTGCCGGTATCCATTATATCATATCGAGGCCGTCAGTTCACCTCGCACTTCTGGAGAGCATTGTACAGAGGGATGGGTACTCAGATAGACCTCAGCACAGCATTTCATCCGCAGACTGATGGTCAGATATTGGAGGACATGCTCACATCATGTGTGATTGATTTTGGGGGTCAGTGAGACCAGTTCTTGCCTTTGGCCGAGTTTGCTTACAATAATAGTTATCAGTCCAGCATTGAGATGGATCTATTTGAGGCAATATGGTTGGCGATGTCGTTCTCCTATCGAGTGGTTTGAGTCTGGCGAGGCTAAGTTATATGGCACGGACCTGGTGAGAGATGCCTTGGAGAAGGTGAAGTTGATTCAGGAGAAGCTCCGCACAGCACAGTCCAGACAGAAGAGTTACGCGGATTAGAGGGCACGTGATGTGTCATTTATGGAGGGAGATAAGGTTCTACTGAAGGTTTCACCGGTGAAGGGCATTATGAAATTCGGGAAGAAGGGCAAGCTGAGCCCGAGGTTTATAGGTCCGTTCGAGGTATTGAGGCATGTTGGAGAGGTTCCCTATGAGCTTGCTCAACCTCCCAGCTTATCAGGAGTCCATCCGGTCTTTCATGTATCCATGCTCCGGAGATATCATGCCGACTTCTCTCATGTGGTGGACTTCAGCACTATTCAGTTGGATGAGAGGTTGGAATACGAGGAGGAGCCAGTTGCAATTATTGACAGACAGGACCGCCAGTTGAGATCCAAGATATTTTCTACGGTGAAGGTCCAGTGGAGGGGCCAACCAGTGGAGGAGGCGACTTGGGAGTTCGAGGAGGACATGCGGAGCAGATATCCTCACTTATTCAGCACTTCAGGTACGATTCTATACCCGTTCGAGGATGAAAGTTTGTTTAAGAGGTGGAGAATGTAACGACCCGACCGGTCATTTTGCGCATTCGGACCCTGTTCCCTTAAATAAGACTTCCCGCAGTGGCTTTCAATGATTCATGACTTGCGGGGATGGGTGGTTCGGGATTCGGAAGTGTGTAGAGTGATATAGGAACACTTGGTTCCTTAAGATTGGCTTTTAAGACCAAGTTTGACTTCGGTCAATATTTTGAGTAAACAACCTCGGAATCGAGTTTCGACGATTCCAGTAGCTTCGTATGAATTTTGGAATTGTGCGTATGTCCGGAATGGGTTTTGGATGACCCGGGAGTGTTTCGACGCCAAATAGCGAAAATAGAGTTTCCTTAAGTTCATAATTTGGTTTGGAATGTGTTTTTGTATTATCGAGGTCCGAATGGAATTCCGAGACCGAGAATAATTCGTTATGTCATTTATGACTTGATTGCAAAATTTGGTATCATTTCGAGTAGTATAGGTCAGTTCGGCGCACTGAAACCGAATTCAAGAACTTGAAAATTCTTAAGTTTGATTCTAGGGGTTTTGAGGAGTGATTTTGAGTTTTAGCGTTGTTTTGGTTGTTCCGAAGGCTCGAGCGAGTCCGTAATATGATTTAGGACTTGTTGGTATAATTGTACGGGGGCTCGGGTGGGCCCGGGTGCCTCACGGACACCACCAAAACCCAGAAGCTTCACCTGCTAGTGCACCAGGTCTGGTGTGACCGCAGGTGCGGTTGCCCAGATCGCAAGTGCGAGACCGCCCCTGCGGTCAAGGCCTCGCAGGTGCGACCCATAAGGGAGAAGGCCCAGATCGCAAGTGCGGACCTTTCTCCGCAGGTGCGATCCCCAGTCCCCTTGCCAAATTCCGCAGGTGCGGTCCTCGAGCCGCATGTGCGAGGTCACTGAAGGCAGTGAGCTCATTTAATTCGGGACTTAACCATTTTTCACCATTTCTTCCACACCATAGGCAATTTTGAGGGCTTCCAAGAGGGTATTCGGCTTCGCTACTAAGAGGTAAGTAATTTTCATTTAAATGTTGGTTTATTACATCAATCTTAGGTAGATTAACACCCAATTAGTGTAAATCAAAGGGGTTAGAGTGGAAACCTAGGGTTGATGAACTTTAGAGAAATTCACCACTTTTCCTCCATGAAATCATACAAAAACTATATATTAATGATCCTTAGGCTATGGGTGAGTGTTTTCTTCGAAAATTTCGGAATCCGAGCATGTGGGCCCGGGGGTGTATTTTGGGATTTCTTCAAGAATGACGAATTAGCTAAGCTAGTAAGAGAATTTCATATTTTTGAGTGTATATTAACGTATTTATATAACATTTGACTAGTTTCGAGTCCTCGGGTGTAGAGGTTGGAGTTTCTAGGGCGTTCTTGGTCCGAGAAGTAGGTTCGGCACGAGGTGAGTCTCCTTTCTAACCTTGTAAGAGGGAATTGTTCCCATAGGTAATTATAAATGATTGAATTGTCCTTATTTGCGGGGGCTACGCACGCACGAGGTGATGAGAGTCCGTGTGTAGCTACTACTATGTTATGTCGGGTAGTGTTTAGGACTCACAAGCATGCGTATATGCCTTACTTGTATTCCTGCATATATTCCTAGTCGATTATTATCCTTGAACTAGCATGAGAAAATAGAAGGTTACGTTTACATCTCGATGTTGCCTTGATTCTTATTTTCCAAGTATAAACTCTATATTTCCTTAATTTCCTGATAATTTTGTGTATGTATACGAGCACCCGTGTCGCATGTATGATTCATGAGCAGGGTAGCCTTATATTCTGTCAACCGCGTTGCATGATCGATTCACGAGCGGGGTAATAGATGCATCTATGGTTCGAGTTGTTCGACCCTTCGACAGTGCATATTTAATTTTTGCGTCGTTTCGGCTGTACGCCTCGACATACTATATGCTATGTGTTTGACTGAGAGTCTTATTATTATTATCAAATGAATTATTCTATGTGGAAGGGGACTTTGGACTTTTATTATAGTTGTTATTTGGCACTTGCGGTAGGTGGTAGTTCATATACTTGATATTCCATGTCTACTTGATTTCCATAATTGTTAATCCTGATTAAATCTGTCTAATTATATTATTGCTAATGACCCTAGTGAGTAATACGTCTACCTCTCGTCACTACTTCTTCGAGTTTAGACGGGATACTCACTGGGTACATATTTGTTTATATGTACTCATGCTACGCTTCTGTACTTAATTGTACAGGTTCTGAGGCTGGTGCATCTGGTTATCATACCGGAGCGCGATCGTGAGAGTACTTTCTGGATTAGACTACACGGTGAGCTGCTCTTCCCGGCGTTCCTCAGCAGCACTATGGAGTTTCGATTATTTTTGGATATTTCTGTCTACTCCCTTTCAGACAGTTGTATATTTATTTTGTCTACTTTGTATATTCCATTAGTCGCTTGTGAACTTGTGACACTAGGTCTTGGTATACGTAGTTAGTTTTCTAAATCAAAAATTTTACGAGTACTTAAAGATTTAAATAAGTAAGGTAATCTCGCTAGTAAACTGATGTTGGCTTGCCCGACTCCGGTGCTGGGCGCCATCACGACCTGAGTTGGAATTTGGGTCGTGACAGTTTGAGTCTGAAACGTTGTTATTATTGTTGTTGAAAGAGTTTACTTATATACCGGTCTCAAGCCTAGATAAAGGAGGAGGGTAACAGTAGGCTAGCACCCAACATAAAACGTGCAAATTCATCACGATGAATCCTCATAATGCACTTAAAGAAAGACGTTAGGATTTATATCGTACACGTGCCAACTTGTTTGAGACTGAAGTGTTGTTATTATTGTGGTTGATTAAAAAAATTAGATAATTTTGAGTTGGCATTAATTTATGGGATGATAAAGAGAGGAATATAAAATAGAACAAGTAGAGTTCTATTTCTAGACAAAAAAATCTTAACCATACCCTTGCTTTCAGAAACCACCTATTTGGTTTTTTCTCTTCATTATTAGGACCGATATTAATTATAATGTGATCCTTTGGTGCCTTCTTAAACAATGAATTTTGCTTCTTCTTTTCATCTGTTGGGCTCCTAATTAAGTTAGCTTTTGTAGATCGAACATTTAACCAGCACGATAAAGAGGATTCAACGTAATTAATACTAGTACCCAGATTCAAAAGAAGTAACACTCTAGGGCCAAAAAAGAAAACGGCAAAAAAATGTGTTATTTCTACATCATCACCTTTTACAATTTTGAATTTTAAAAAAATAATAATTTTAAATCTTTTAATTGTAAAAAAACAGATGTCTTACATGTAAAAATAAGTGTGTGTTTGGCTAAGCTTATAAGCTGGTCAAACAGGCTTATAAGCACTTTTTGATAAAATTAAAAGTGCTTATAAGCCAAAAGTCATAAGTTGATTTTCCCCAACTTATTAAATTTCAGCTTATAAGTATTTTAGGTTTAACCAAAATATTTACTATTATATCTCTAAAATACTTATTTTGAAACAAAACTCCTCGTATAATTTCACCCTCTCCCGAACAATACATATTAAGTGCTTGTTTCTTCTCTACAAATAGTATATGCATTATTTAAGTTTTTTTTTCTTATTTTTTGTCAATTTGTACTCCTCCATTCTAATTTATGACTCTATACTTATCATAACATAAATTATACTTATAAAAAATGATATTATCGAATTATTTTATAATTAAAATAACATGATAAATAACGTAACTGTTTATTTAATAAATTAGTGTCAGCACTTAAAAGCGCTTTTCTGCACATAATGCTTATCAGCTACTCTAAATCAACTAAGCCAAACGGGCTCTAAATCTTCTATGTGTAAAAAAACAGATATCTTACATGTAAAAATAAATCTCTCATGTGTAAAAAAAAAAGTAAGATCATAAAACTAAAAACAAGTTTGTAAATAGCCAAAAAATCAATTGACCCGAACAAAAAATAATGCATCCTTTATGGTTTAACCTTACCTTAATCTACAAAGTTGAGATTAATGTTGATAGGGTGGAAATAATAAGTCGAGGTTTGAAATATTTGAAGAGACTAAGGTACGGACTTTTATATTGTAGTATAGATAGTTTATTACATTGTATTTAACTATTTTCAGTTCCCGTTTGTGGTCAAGTTTCCCCCAATTGTTAATTTTGTATCATATATTTGCTGAATTTTGAGACAATTCAGTTGCTCAAAACCTGGAAATTCCCAGACTCTCACGAAGATATGAAGCATTCCCATGAACACTTCATCCCCATACCCTCATTTCACGCAGCCAAAATCGCTCTTTATACTTGGTGTATAAATTCGTTTATGTTATAAAATAATTTAAAAAAAAGATGAGTATTGTAGAGAAAAGCATAGAGGGAGAATTCTTATTGACTTGGGATGAATTACAATGGAATAAGACCCTCTATTTATAGGGAAAGAGTGACTTAGCCACTAAGTAAAATCCCTAAAATCTTTCTAAAATATAGACATTCACTGTCACGACCCAAATGTTCCTCCGCTGGGTATCATGATGGCACCTAGTCTTAAAGACTAAGTAAGCCTAATATTCATGGAATAGAAACAATAATAAATAAAATCTAATATTTTTCTGAAATAAAGAATTCTTTATATAATGAGCATATTCCAAAAAATCCGGTAGTACAAATCATAAGCTCTACATAGTTTGTTACAACTTCAAGATACAACTGTTTTGAAGTAAGTAAAAACAGTGTAAATACAGAATAGGAAGGTGGCTCTGAAGCCTGCGAATGCGACGATAGGTCTACCTTGAGTCTCCTCAGCAAGAATACGCACAGCTACTAACGATCAATACCTGGATCTGCACAAAAATGTGCAGAAGTGTAGTATGAGCACACCACAGCGGTACCCAGTAAGTATCAAGACTAACCTTGTTGAAATAGTGACGAGGACTAGTCAAGACACCCACTGGTCTAATAAACTGAACAAGCATAAGTACAGGAGATAACGGAAACATAACCTCTATCTATTGTCAACACAATATGACTAGCAACATAACGACTACAATAAGGAAGAAAAACAGTAAACAGTAACGGATCACCGAAATAATACACCGAAGGATGGACGGGAACACAGCCCAAGTCCAGAAATCACATCACAATAAGGGCAAGTAGTAACTCAGCACTGCATTAGTCTCCACATCAGGCCTTAGCCACAAATCTCAATAAAATGGTCAAAATCTTCGAGTGTAAACTTTCACTCGCAAGTTTTTATGTTGAAAGCTTTAAGGTAATATCTTTTTTAATGGAAAATTCTTTTAAAATATATTTTCTCAAGAGATGTCTCTCAAACATTGTTTTCTTCAAGATAAATGCTTTTCAAATATACTTTTCCAAAGAAGATGTCTTTTAAACATAGTTTTTCTTTAACATAAACGCTTTTCAAATATACTTTTCCAAAGGAATGTCCTTCAAACATAGTTTTATTCAAGATAAATGTTTTTCAAATATACTTTTCCAAAGAAGATGTCCTTCAAACATAGTTTTCTTCAACATAAAAGCTTTTCAAATATACTTTTCCAAAGGAATGTCCTTCAAACATAGTTTTATTCAAGATAAATGTTTTTCAAATATACTTTTCCAAAGGATGTCCTTCAACATAGTTTTATTCAAGATAAATGCTTTTCAATTGGACTTTCCAAATAATTTTCTTTCAAACATAGTTTCTTTGATAAAATCTACCGGGATCCCGTCCCGTAGTTCTGAATATATCACACAATACAGAAGATCTCCCGAAATACGTCCGTAGTCCCAAAATAATATGCAGTGCTGGGGGATCTCCCGGAATACGTCTGTAGTCCCAAAGTAAATATGCAGTACAAGGGAATCTCCTGAAATATGTCTGTAGTCCCAATTTAAATATGTAGTACAGGTGGATCTCCCGGAATACGTCTGTAATCCTAATTTAAATATGCAGTACATGGGGGATCTCTCGAAATACGTCCATAGTCCCAATTTGAATATGCAACACAGGGGGATCTCCCGGAATACGTCTGTAGTCCCAATTTAAATATGCAGTGAAACAAACAAAGATAACAATTATAGCACGGCAAGAAACTCGTATATCACCACATCAAATAAAAAGCAACTATGACAATAATACAAGGTACGGCGAATAAATCAATACAAGATCTTCAATTCACAAAGAAACTGTAGAACATCGTTCATAAGGAATAATCATGGTAAAAAAATACTACGTGTAAAGAGAACAGCTTGACCAGGGAAAAACAAGACAAAAAAATAAATCCACAAAATTCAAGTCAATAATAAGAAGCCAACACAAGTCAAATAATTCCAAGGTAGGGACAAGTCGACTAAGATATAAGCTATCTAAACCCCTTATGAGGTTGAGCAATTATGAGAGATTCTCAACAATTCAATTAATAGGCAGTTTATGAAAATATAGCATGACGATAAAAGAGGTAAAACCTTTGGTTAAGTCAAAATCAGGGTCAAGTAGGCGGTACGGGTGAATCCTAGAGCAATTAGCTCTAATCAAAGCATGTAGGGGTGAAACTAGCAATTTAGAACTCAAGCATATCAAGAACAACTTCATACAAGGTGAATATAAGGACCTAATAACCCTAAAAGGTCAACCTTCTACAAATAATTCCGAGCACACACTCGTCACCCCGCGTACGCGGACTACAATCAACATACAAGACTCAAATCCTAAGGGGTAATTCCCCCACACAAGGTTAGGCAAGATACTTACCTCAAAGATGACAACTCGATACTCTAAAATGGACTTCTCAGGTGAAAGGCCTCCGGGCAGCTCAAAACCAACTAGAACACTACAAAACACACATAAAACTTATAAGGAACTACTCCAGACAATAAATCTTCAATCTATCAAATTCTAGAAATCGGTCCAAAAGTCGACCCCCGGGACCGCACATCGGAACCCGACTAATTTTAAAAAAATTTGAATACCCATTCCAATATGAGTTCAACCATACAAAAATTACCAAATTCCAATACCATTTCGTCCCTCAAATCATGATTTTTCATTTTTTAAATTTTCTTCAAAAACCAATATTTTCCCCAACCAAAAACACAATTTAAATGATAAAAACAAAGACTAAATCATGGAATATATTTAATTCTAGATGAAGAACACTTACCCAATCGGATTGCTTGAAAAAACCCACCAAGAATCGCTCAAAACCGATCTCTACAAGTCAAAATATGGAGAAAATAGCAAAACCCTCGAATATAAACTCTCTGCCCAGGCATGATCGCACCTGCAATGAAAATAGCCGCTTCTGCGCAACCGCAGGTGAGCATGACCAACCGCACCTACGCTCCATTCCCGCTCATGCGCTCAAGACTCCGCTCCTGTGAAGCCGCACGTGCATTCCATTTATCTGCATCTGCGGAGACTGCCCAGGACAGCCTTGCTCACACCTGCACCTCCTCCTTCGCACCTGCGCCCAAGGTCCGCAGGTGCGATTACACCAAAACAACTCAGCCTTCCCACAACCATGGACTTCATCTGCAACTCGTCTGAAACACACCTGAGGCCCTCGGGACCCCGTCCAATCATACCAACAAGTTCCATACTCTAACACGGACCCACTCGAGGTCTCAAATCACATCAAAACACGACGAAGCTATGAATCTCCCCATGAATCGAGCTATTGAACATCCAATTCTTTAAACTTCTAAACTCGTGCCGAAACCTATCAATTCAACCCGGATTGACGCCAAATTTTGCAGACAAGTCCCAATTCACATAGCGGAGCTGCTCCAACTCTCGGAATCACATTCCAACCCCGATATCCCAAAAAATCAACTGTTGTCAAACCACTCCAATTCTCAAACTTCAAATGTTCTAACTTTTGCCAAATTGCCTCAAATTACTCCACGGACTTCCAAGTCCAAATCCGGACGCACGCCTAAGCTCAAAATCACCATACGAAGCTGTTGACATTATCCAAAACTTATTCCGGAGCCGTTCATGTAAAAAGTCAAATTCCAGCCAAATTCCACCGCTTAAGCTTCCAAAACAAAAATCCTTCTTCTAATTCGACTCTGAATCATCCGATAATTAAATCCAAATACGCACACAGGTCGATATACACAATGTGAAGCTATCAAGACCTTATGCCACTGAACGGAGCTTAAATTCTTAAAACAACCGGTCGGGTTGTTACATTCACCTTAAATAAAACTCTATTTACAACACTCCCCCTTGAATGTTTATTCAACAGATAATGTGCCTCGTTAAAACCTTAACTAAAATAAAACCCAGTGGAAAAGAATTCTAGAAAAGGAAAAAGAGCACATGTTTAGAAATACGCCTTTTGGTTGCCTCATTAAAAACCCTGCAAGGAAAACGCAGTGGGACAAAACCTTGTAAGGAAAAAGAGTACAACACGTATTAACTCCCCCTTATGAGAGAATCAATTCATAGCGTTGAACCTTCGCATTCCAATCTTGTGCATCATCTTCAAAAAATCGTTGGTAGAGATTCGATAAAAAAATCAGTCATATTAACTTGAATGAACATCATTCTTGATAGGTATGTAATATCTTCATATAATGTCATGGAATGACTTTTTTTAGTATCTCCATAGAGGGAAAAATTCGCGTTGTCACATTATCATGCTTATAATTATAGCAAGATACATATGTGCACAAATTGTGTGGTACTTCATGTGATGACCCAAAAGGTCATCTTGTGTAAATTTAGCAAAAACTGTGTTCTGAGGCCCTGAAAGCCTCCGTTAATATCACCTTTATGTACGTGCACAGCTCGGGCGCGTAGCCGGTAAGCCTTTATGTGAAAATGTGTTAAACAGTTGAATTGATGATAATTAATTGAATAAAGTTGACTTTGGTCAACATTTTTGGTAAATGGACCCGGACCTGTGATTTGACGGCCGCAGAGAGTCCATAGGAAAATATGGGACCTGGGCGTATTCCCGGAATCGAATTCCGAGGTCCCAAGCCCGAGAAATGAATTTTTAAAGGAAATTGTTTTCTAGAAATAATAAAGACTTTTGAAAATGAACTTTGATGTGAAATCTGTGTTACCGAGCCCGTATTATGGTTTCGAAGCTCGGAACATGTTCAATATGTGTTATGTGAGTTATCTGTAAAATTTGGAAAGAAACAGACTTGGTTTGACGTGTTTCGGATCAAAATTGGAAAATTTGATAGTTTATGAAGTTTGAGGAAATTCTATGGATTTTTGAGTTTAATTCATTGTTTTTGATGTTATTTTAGTGGTTTAATTACTCGAATAAGTTCGTAATATGATTTTGAATTCGTGTGTATATTTGGTTTTGAGCCCCGAGGGCTCGGGTGAGTTTCGGGTAGGTGTCGAAGTGCAAAAGAGTTGGAAAGAATCTGGTTTTTGGGTTGTTTCTGGTGTTCTGTGATTTGCCCTCCGCGATCGCGGTGTGATTCACATGATTGTGATATTCATATGGCTGGGGGTTGGGAAATTTCCCTACGCGAACGCAGGGCCTAGGACGTGATCACAGAGCCTGGGGGTAGTGCTTTACGCGACTGCGAGGGGCCTCACGCGATCACATAGCGTTAAAGGTATCTGGGGGCAGGGTAGCGTGTTGCTCTACACGAACGCGGTCCCTTGGTCGCGATCGTGATGGTCAGTGTCCAGTACTCTCTGCGATCGCATCCCTCTCTTCGCGATCGCGTAGGCTTATTTCGCCCAGTCATTTTAAAGCCTTAAAAACAGAATGCTATTACGGAATTTTGATATCTTTCACCATTTTCTTCTTCTCCACTCTTCTGGGCAGTTCTTAGGATAACATTCCACCATAGCTTCGTAGGTAAGTGTTCTTAACTCTAATTTCTTCCATTTTCCTTCATCAATCACTAGATTCTAGGTCTAATAACGTGAAATGAAAGGTAGAAATAGGGGGTTTTGGGTAGAGTTAGGGCTTTTGGAAATTTTGGGAATTCAACCTCATTTTGGGGTCGGATTTCACAACAAATTGTATATTCGGGTTCATAGGGGAATGGGTTATCGGGTTTTGGTCCGAACCTCGAGTATGGACCAAGCGGGCCCGAGGTCGAATTTTGGTATTTTTGGAAGAATTATGGAAAATGTATAATTAGGCTTTGGGATTGAGTTATTGAATAATTATTGATGTTATTAAGTCAATTATGTCTAGATATTATCGTTTCGGAGTCGGATTCAAGAGGAAAGGCCGTGATTGAGGCTTGACGTGCATTCTTGGAGCCGAGGTAAGTTTTTGGCCTCACCTTAGCTTGAGGGAATAGGTATAGAGTCTTAATTGCTATGTGTAATTCATGTCAAACGTATCGGTGAGGTGACGGGTACCTATATGTTGTGGTCAAGCATGCCCGTGAGTCGAATTTTGATGAGTTATTTAATGTCTTTGATATTCTCCGTGTTGTGAACTATCAGGAACCTTGGAAGTGGTACCTTGAGGTTACTTCATGACGTAGAAATTTCTTGATTATGTGTTCGGTTGAGGGTTTTACTGTTGATATGATACTTCTTAGTGAGATTGGTTATAGCTGAGTCCCTTGCCGGGACAATAGAATTGGGTTGATTATGTCTGTACATTTGAAATGTCGCATTGTTAAACTTTCATATCAATTGTTGTTTTTGTATTCATCATGCACGAGGGAACATTCCGTGTCGATGATTATTATTTATGCACAAGGGAACATTTTGTGCCGATGATTATATTATTTATGCACGAGGGAACATTCTGTGCCGATGATTATATTATTTATGCACGAGGGAACATTCCGTGCCTATTGATTATTATTTATGCACGAGGGAACATTCCGTGCCGATTGATAATTATTTACGCGCGAGGGGACATTCTGTGCCGATTGATTATTATTTATGCGCGAGGGGACATTCCGTGCCGATTGATTATTATTGATGCACGAGGGGACATTCTGTGCTGAGTCATTATTATTTATGCGTGAGGGGACATTCCGTGCCGTGTGATTTTGAGGCTATGCACGAGGGGTCATGTCGTGCCTTCTTCTGTCTATTTTACTTGTTTCGAGTTGTTATTTCCTGCTTTACTTCTACTTTCCAGTTAGTACTTGATTCTACTATTTTAGCAATTGTTGCCTCTTTTATCCCCAGTATGTTCTTCCCCGTAACTGTATTCTTGTTTATTTTCTGCTATACTATTGAACTGCACAGGTACAATTTGTTGTTGTGTCCTAGCCTCATCACTGCTTCGTCGAGGTTAGGCTCGACACTTACTCAGTACATGGGGTCAGTTGTACTGATGTTACACCTGCACTTCTTTATGTTGTGTAGAGTACGCAGCCGGACCCAGTGGACCTCGTTAGGGGGAGTATCCTTTAGTCCATTCCAGATGACACTGAGGTAGTTCCGCAGGCGTTCGTGGATCTCGGCGTCACCGTCTATCTTTCATTCTGTCATCTATGTGTTTCCAGACAAATATATCATTTTATTTCAGACTGTTGTTCTTAGCTATCTTAGACTGGTTCGTGAGGTTGTGACTCCACTTCTGGGTTTTTGTACTTAAAGGGATTTTTCTTCGTTATTAGCCATTGTTATTTAGATTTATGTTAATGCTTCCGCACTTTATCTCAATTATCTAGTTAGTGTTTGTTATTTTCACTTGTTAATATATAAATTCAGTTAACACGTTGGCTTGCCTAGCGGGTTCAACGTTAGGCGCCATCACGGCCTGAAGGTGGGATTTCGGGTCGTGACACTTCAGGACCAAGAATTATATATCCTTTAAGCTATTTAAATTCTTCAGGGATTGTCATATAAGTTAAGTAATATAATCCATATAAATAGACTTTAGATGCATATCAAGTTTTTATGTCATGCTAGACATATAAGATAGATAAAAGTGATTGCACTAGTCATTGACTTGATACTTTCAAGTGTTTGAACTACATGTCCAAAACTACATGTCTTTCATATGAAACCAATTCTATTTGAATTGTGTCTCTTATATTTGGCCAATATTTTTGTGTTTGTATTCGACAGACTTGAGGTCCTCATCAATACTTAGCGCTATGACAGATGTCGTCGACAAACAATCATATAGTTTCCAACCTTTTTTTTTTCATAAAGACATAACATAGAGATCTCCTCATTCATATTTTCAGGTACCTGAACCTTCCTGACATTTTATGAAACATTATGTCATGTGATCTTCAAGCCACTTGCCTCTTTATTATGATCATTTTGATCATTTGCTCATCTTTTTTCTCAAGAATTTTATTTGAAACCGATTTTTCTATACACTTTAAGTTTACCACAGGCTTTGTCCTTCTAGGACTTATTCTAATAAGAGTATTTGCAGTGAGAATATAGTTACTTTATTTGGGTTAGCAAATGTGTTGTTCCCAAAGCGCACACGCAAGTATACGTGGTCGTAGCAAGTAATATAATGTTAAATCGAATGTCGAACCCACAGGGACTTGCGTAAACTACTTATTGAATCACTCTAATTGCTATTTAATCGAGCCAAAACAAAATCCAAGAATATAACTAATTTATTCTATGATTATATGAACTAATTATCAAGTAACGAGAATATTTTTGTGTATTCAATAGAGACAAATATTCCAGGGTTGTGATCAATTCACCATTCATATTGCATTCTAATTAACTCTCCCTTTCATATAATTCACTCATGGTTGCTAATTAATCGATAATTTCTCTCGTAGCCTTCTCCCGAAGTACTACTCGCCTATTCTCAATAGATTAACGCCTATATTCCTATGAAATTAATCTATTTGAACGCACTAAGGTTACGATGTTTAATTAAGCACGGTGACTAGGTATATTCCTATCCTAACCACAAATCCGCTCCCCTGAAGGATTAAGATCATTCTCTCTTCAATTCTTCTCTAATCTATATGCGGCTTTCCCAACCATAACATAGATAGTATATAAAACCTAATTGCTGGCCAAACAATTAAGCAATTAAACACAGAATTGAAGAAACAACCATACATTGAGCGAATTAAAATCAAGATTAAGTTAATATCGAATAACAATATTCATGGCTAAATCACAAGCCCAGAACAATGGGTGTTTAGCCACTCATACTAGAATTAAACAATTGCATAAGTCTTTGCATCAATGGAAAATACTAGATTAATATGAAGAAAACTGATAATCCTTTGCTTCTTCAATGATCTTGTGTGTATACTCTCTCCAAAAATGGCATTCCCCCGTCAAAGTTGTGTTATTGGATCTATTTATACATTTGGGATAAACCCTAAACGTGTAGGAGACTTCTATTCCAACCGGAAAACACTTAAAAACCTTTAAAACTCGGAGTTGACTGGACCAGGCACCCAGGCGTTAAGCCCCAAACGCCCCCTTAATGCCTGGGCAGGCCTGGCATTAGGGTCTAACGCCAGGGTCACCCTGGACTTAAGGGCCAAACGCCCCCTTAACGCCTGGGCATGTCTGGCTTTAGGGGCCAAATGCCCGGGTCACTCCTTTTCAACTCTAGAGCGTATTTTCGATGTTTATGCACTCATTTAGCTCGGTTTCCATCTCCAATTCACCTACACATGAAATAGACTCCATTATGCATATATAACGTGTATTTTTATCACAAAAGTACATAAAATGTAAGGTATATAATGCTTAAAACTATGAATTCTAGCCACGCATCATCACCCCACACTTAGACTCTTGCTCGTCCTCGAGCAATATCCTTTAACACGTACACATTTCATTAACAAAGGAGTATTTTACTTTTCAATCACACACATTACCCCTTAACTATGATCGATACTGGAAATCAAGTAAGAACATACAAAATTTCACATTCTTTCCCTTCTTTAAACATACCCAAGTATAACAATTCAATCAATCATACCATCAACTTAATTGCAACCACCCAACCTCAAGAGTCGACTTGCAACCACTAAGCCCTCTCAATTCACGCACCTACCCAACAAGAAATTTACAACATTACCAATCGTTCATGAGATCATGTGCCCTCACCAACAACAAAAGAGTGAATATAACTAGTCCACACATTCAAATATGCTTTTGAACATAATTTAAGGACATCACACAATTGAACAAATTCACTCACTCTCACAAAGAATTCATATGCATCCCGTGGTCGTACCATAAGCTTGCCCGTAGTGTAGATCTCCACTAATTCAAGTTAGCCAAATCTAGGATCAATTAGGACTTTTAAGGTTGTAATGTAGGCTAAGGGACGGGTAGGATATATTTAGGAATAGTGACTAACCCTCCTAAGCACTTTAATACACTACCTTCACAAATCAACACATATTCTTCTCAACCAATTCCCTTGCCACAATTCATATTCAACATAGCCCTTTTTCAATTAAGCACTTCTATATTTTCACTAGCACAAATTAATAAAATTTGGAGGTGTATCTTTTTGTACATATTTTTTTTTTTTTTTTCTTCTTTCCTACACACACTCCATACATGAAGATTCAATGGCTAGTGACTTTTGAATATTTTTTTTAGTGCACTAACAAGTCTTTCCATGGCTCCACTCAAAAGTTAATCCCCAATAGCTCACCTTACTTCTTTTAGCGGCTAAGTGCCTCAGGAGGAAAAGGTGCAAGAAATCTCAATTTAAGAACAAAATAGGGGTACGACTTGTAATGTGGGTACCAAAGAAAAGGTCAATACGGCTCAAAGGGGCTAGCAATGGAAAATGTAATTCTTATGTGACAAGCACATCCATGATCAAGCAATAAAATGCCTACGTCATCTCCTAGACTAGCATAACCTACAATTTTGCTTCGATTAACACACGGGGCAAGTTCTAGACTACACAGGATAGCATAGACAATCACTAAACCTCACTCGCACATTGCACATGACTCAATCACAACGGTTTTATTCAACTCTCAAGTCAAGAAAGCACACAAAATTGAGAGAATTAAGCAATATTACACTATGTAGCATATAAGTCAAACAACTGAGCTAAGGCGTCACAAAATAGGCAATTTATTTTTACTCAGACATCACATGTCAAACCAAATATAAGGGAAAGCAGAATGTATGTCATAACCTAATATTCCGGCATCAAACATGTCATGGGGTATCTCTAATTTACTCAGTTTCTTCCTAACTACTCTAAAAACAAAACAAAAAAAATAAACTTAATTTAAATTACCCAGTTCAAGTTACACCCTTGGAAAAGAACCGTGGTCCAAAGAAAAATCAAGGGGAAATTACTACACTACCAAAAAAAAAATTTTTTTGGTATTTTCTTTAGACTCACTTCCCTCAAGAGAGCTGTCTAAGAGGTCCATCGTCGAGAAAAGTCCAAAAAAAAATTTTTTTTTTTTTTTAAAACTACAAGACTTAACAGAAAGATCATTTACTTTATCATGAATACAACTATAACATTACAAACCCACATATAGTACAACAAGTCACACTTTGTAAGTACAACAAAATACAACATACACACACCCCACACTTAATCCATGCACTGTCCCCAGTGCATTATATAGATAAAGAAGCAGTAATAGAAGCAAGGTACAAGAAACTCCCTGATCATTCAGCGTCGTCATCATCTGACGCTCTCCACTCCTCCGCATGCTCATCTTCCTCATCATCTTCCTCATCCGAGCGCATTGGTTCTGCATCAGAGTCGTCAGGAGTAATGATATCCTCATCATCAGGGAGCCTGGATCCCTCACCCGCCCCAATCATCTGCAGCGCATGAGCATTTAGCGGGTACCTGTGATCCAATTCAACTCTCTCATCAACTGACGCTGGCCGACCTCCTATTCGCAACTGCAAATCTATCATCCCATAAAGATGGGCCATGAAGTTGTCATCCCGCACATTGCATTCTGCATTGGTCAGGGTATGGTCAAAGTTGGGCTCAACCGCTACATTCTCATTTAGCAGGAACTGAGTTATGAAGTTTGGGAATGGTATTCGATCAATTCTATTGCTCGAACGCACCAACCCCATTTGATAGCGCATCAGCAGACCCACATTTAACCTTTGCCCCGTCATGAGGAAGTAGAGCACAAAAATCCTCTCTCGGCTGATTAAGGTGTCATGGTTGCATGGTAGTATCCGTGCATTAATCACTTTAAGCCACACTTGTATCTCAGGCTTCATTTTTTTTTTGGAAATCTTTTATGGCGATTTGTGGCTCTATCCTGAATCCAAGCAGCTGTGGAAGAAACCCCACAAAGTGTGTGCCTCACCTCTCTATAGTTGGGCTGGCGGATGAATTGCTCTAGAGGCTCCACCGGAACATTTGGTGCACCTAGGAAGTCACAAATGGCCTTGGCCGAAAAATCTACCAAGTGCCCACGAATTGGCACCAATATGTTCTTTTCCTTAGGGCCAAACCCTGCGTAGAATTCTCGGAGTAAGTTGAGGTTGATGTCACCATTGTGTCTGAACACATATCCCAGCCCCAACTCATGGATGCTCCGCCAAATCGCTGGGAATTTTGATCTTAGACTCCCTTCCTTAATGGCCCCTTTATGGGTGAACATGCTTGGGTTTGCAGCGTGCATACCATTTCCTGGATTGCACTGGTATGCTGTTGAGACCATATTCCTTTTTATCAGTGGGTCGCTGTCTCATAGCAGCGATAGCAGCTACTGCTTCCTCACCAGTCATACTGGAAGTATCATCCCCCATTTTCTTTTCTTTTGGGGTTGTGAGGGTTTTGTTTTGCTATTAGTTGGGGCTGACGTGGCCTTCCCCTTTCCAGTGGATCTTCTGGGTAGCATTGTTTTCCTGCACATATGATCAATAGTTAGTGGGTGTCACAAAGTGTGTACAAAAGCTTTCCAAAGGTTACTCAGACTTCACCTTGGTACGTTAATGAATAATTGACCCAAAGGATTTCTCGTGAGCCTCTTCACACTTAACATTTCATGGAATTTACAATGCATGATACTAGTGGGATGTTTCCCGGAGACTCGGGCTCCAAATGGGATATGTATTTCCATTGAGGCATTATATCGAGCACTTGTCGTGCACAATGCCATGAGAGCTCTTATGGAATTGAGGGATTGCCTCATGTACCCACATCTAGGTGGGGTTCCATAATACCACTTAGTTTAACAAATGCAGCCCATTCCTAGAGGGTTTCGGGGAATTGGGATGCAAAACATCATACCATATGACCATGAAATTCATAATCTCATAAGGAACCACCATGAATCATGGTTACACCATATATAGTTGTAACACCCAAGTCGAATTTACAGAGAATAGGGATAAAATCATACCTCAACGATTGATGAGTGTTAATTTGATGAGGTGAGCCCCGAAATTGAACCTGTGTAGACTTGTGGGTGTTGTGGGTGTGCAGATGTGTGTGATGTGGGTGTAGAGTTGATGTGGGAGAGATCTATGTGTTGTAGTGTGAGTGTGATAGCAATTCGTTGTTTATGTAAGTTGTTTGTGTTCTTGGGAGCAAACTCTTACTTGAGAGGGAGATGGGAGATGAAAAAATTAGAAGAATATACTTACCTGGCGTTTGGCATGCGTTTTAGTCTTAAATCCCGGACCCTCTAGCGTTAGCCAGGCGTTGGATCCCAAACGCCCAGCCTACCCTGGCGTTAGCCAGGCGTTAGAGCTGAAACGCCCAGTCTACCCTAGCGTTAGCCAGGCATTAGGGTTGAAACGCCAGGTACCCCCTGGCCTTTGTCTCACCTTCCGTCATGCACGAACACTGCTCCTTTCACCTGAATGCACTCGCGAGCTCTTTAGTACCTATAATTATATGAAATTCTTCAAGCTATGTTAAGATTTAACTAAGTATTGGGTTGCCTCCCAATAAGCACCTTATTTAATGTCGTGGCACGACGATTACAACAAGTCAATAGGTTGCCTCCTATGAAGCGCCTGATTTAACATCGCGGCACGACGCAGAACCTTGCCTCAGTCATCAGCGAGCACGACTTTGGTCTTCTCACGATTTATGGTACCACCCCAATAATGTTTGACTATATGCCCATTCACTAAAAATGTTCTTTCACCATGTATAGCTCGCAATTCAAGTGCACCATATGGAGTGACTCTCACTATTTCAAACGGGCCTGACCATCTCGATTTCAGCTTTCCAGGAAATAGTCTAAGCCTAGAATTGAATAATAATACATGTTGGCCCGGCTCAAAATGACGCAGATGTATATGTTTGTCATTCCATCTCTTGGTCTTTTCTTTGTAAAGTTTGGCATTTTCGTATGAGTGCAATCTGAACTCATCCAATTCATCCAACTGCAGCATTCTTTTCTCACCCGCG
>ML392345.1:25764-59937 GCA_005239525.1 Nicotiana knightiana
AGCTCTCCCGATTGCATGCTTACCAATTGAGATTTGGATAGTAAAACTACCCGGATCTTTTAATTTCTGAGGTAGCTTGCTTTGAATTCTTGAGCTAACTTCCTCAGTGAGTGCCACAGTTTCGAACTCAGTCAGCCTTCGTTTATTTGCCACAATGTCCTTGATATACTTAGCATATTTGGGTACCTCATGCAGAATGTCTACCAGTGGAATATTGATTTGTACCTGCTTCAAGAGATCAAGGAACTTTTTTTATGCTGCATTATCTTTCACCTTTTGCAGCCTTTGAGGGAATGGAGGGGGTGACCTTGCAACAAATGGTGGAGGTTGCTCAGCACTCGCCTCCTTTGCTGGCTTATCTAATTCTTTTGGGTTGTCTGAAGTTGGTTCAATAGTGGTTGGTCTCTCATCAACATTTACCTACTTTCTCTGACTGGGCTGGACCGTCTCCAATTGCTTGCCATTTCTCAATGATATAGCATTAACAGGTGCTTTAGGATTAGCTTCAGTGTCACTTGGTAGAGCCCCCGTTGGTCGGGTATTTTGAGAACTGACGAGTTTCCCCTCTTGACGTTCTAAGTTTCTCATGGCTACAGTCTGGGCTTGGTGATCAGCCATTATTTTCTTATTCAAAGCAAGTTGGTCATTCATCATTCTCTTCATAATATCCTCAAGGCTTGCTGATGGTTCAGCCTGAGGTGGTTTGTACTGCTGTTGAGGTGCTGGATACTTGTAATTATGCTGAGTGCTCTGATTTCCACCCAAGAGAAGTTTGGGTGGGGTTATAGGTGTTTCCATATTTATTTTCTTGTCCCCTATTAGCGTTACCCACAAATCATAAAGACTCTGGACTAACTGGGCATAACTCACTTGAATGACCTTCTCCACAGACTTCACAAAATCCTGAATTTATTGCATTGGTTGGGTCTGTTGCACTGGTTGAGATTGTTGCTTGTTAATGATCAGGTTCATCTGATTGACTTGGTTAGTCAATGTGGAAATCTGGGCTGACAATGTTGAAACCACATCTAGTTCAAGAACCCCTGGTGATTTCTGAACCATATTTCTCCCCATCTCACCTTTTCAGTCTGGATTGCTTTTGGAGAATTTATTCAGTAGTGCAAATATTTCATCATAATTCTTCTCCAACACCTGACTTCCAGCTGCTGCATCTACCATAAATTTTGTTTGCGGATGGAGCCTCTCAATGAAAGTGTGTACTAACACCTCGTTTGTCTGATTGTGATATGGACAGTCTCTGAGTAGCCCCTTGAACCTTTGCCATGATGAATATAACGATTCACCTGTTTTTTGCCTAAAGGAGACTATCTCACTCCTGATCTTTGCGGTCTTTCCTGAAGGGAAAAACCTTGCCAGAAATTTTCTCGCCAGATCGTTTCATGTTGTGATGGAATTAGCTGGTTCTACCTTCAGCCATCGCTTTGCTTCGCCCAATATAGCGAATGGGAAAAGCGTGAGCCTCACATAATCTGGCGTGACCCCGTTAGTGATATAAGTATCACTAATCTCCAAGAAGTTCAAAATTTGTTGTTGTGGATCCTCATGTGGAAGACCCAAAAACTGCCCGTTGGCATGAAGTAGTTGGATCATGCTCTGTTTCAGCTCAAAGTGCCCAATGATTCTGGGCTTCACGATGCTGGAGGTGACATTAGCAATGCTTGGCATTGCCACCTCCTAAGCCGCCATGTGTTGTTCCTCTTCCATGTTCATAGGAAATCGGATGAAGTCCTGGAGATTGTCTGTATCTCTTGCTTCTCGCAATCTCCTGTGAAATGATCTATCAGGTTCGGGGTCAAAGTCATCAAGTCTATCCTGGCTTCTGACCCTATGCATTCACTCGAAGTTCCTGAGATTAGAGCAAAAATCACGTGACGTTAGACTCAATGAAATAAACAATTAAAGCAAGTAACTAAAAAGTAGTCTATATTCAAGTCCCCGGAAATGGCGCCAAAAACTTGTTATTCCCAAACTGCACACGCAAGTATACGTGGTCGTAGCAAGTAATATAATGTTAAATAGAATGTCGAACTCACAGGGACTTGCGTAAACTACTTATTGAATCACTCTAATTGCTATTTAATCGAGCCAAAACAAAATCCAAGAATATAACTAATTTATTCTACGATTATATGAACTAATTATCAAGTAACGAGAATATTGTTGTGTATTCAATAGAGACAAATATTCCAGGGTTGTGATCAATTCACCATTCATATTGCATTCTAATTAACTCTCATTTTCATATAATTCACTCATGGTTTCTAATTAATCGATAATTTCTCTCGTAGCCTTCTCCCGAAGTACTACTCGCCTATTCTCAATAGATTAACGCCTATATTCCTATGAAATTAATCTATTAGAACGCACTAAGATTACGATGTTTAATTAAGCACGGTGACTAGGTATATTCCTATCCTAACCACAAATCCGCTCCCCTCAAGGGTTAAGATCACACTCTCTTCAATTCTTCGCTAATCTATATACGGCTCTCCCAAGCATAACATAGATAGTATATAGAACCTAATTGCTGGCCAAACAATTAAGCAATTAAACGCAGAATTGAAGAAACAACCATATATTGAGCGAATTATAATCAAGGTTAAGTTAATATCGAATAACAATATTCATGGCTAAACCACAACCCCAGAACAATGGGTGTTTAGCCACTCATACTAGAATTAAACAATTGGATAAGTCTTTGCATCAATGAAAAATACTAGATTAAGATGAAGAAAACTGATAATCCTTTGCTTCTTCAATGATCTTGTGTGTATATTCTCTCCAAAAATGGCATCCTCCTCTCAAAGTTGTGTTTTTGGGTCTATTTATATGTTTGGGATAAACCCTAAACGTGTAGGAGACTTCTATTCCAACCAGGAAACACTTAAAAACCTTTAAAACTCGGAGTTGACTGGACCAGGCACCCAGGCGTTAAGCCCCAAACTCCCTCTTAACGCCTCGGCAGGCCTGGCGTTAGGGTCTAACGCCAGGGTCACCCTGGCCTTAAGGGCCAAACGCCCCCTGAATTCCTGGGCATGTCTGGCTTTAGGGGCCAAACGCCCGGGTATTGCCCGGGTCACTCCTTTTCGACTCTTGAGCGTATTTTTGATGTTTATGCACCCATTTAGCTCGGTTTCCATCTCCAATTCACCTACACATGAAATTGACTCCATTATGCATATATAACGTGTATTTTTATCAGAAAAGCACATAAAATGTAAGGTATATAATGCTTAAAACTATGAATTCTAGCCACGCATCAAAATGGGTCTGACATGCTTTGCAATATATTGCAGATGAATTATCTTTTTATGAACTTCAAGTCCATATTATTTTATTCGAGGATCTAGATGTAGAAATGATTCATTATATGTAACTTTTTCTCAATTGTTTATCTTGTCTTCCCCTCATGTTAGAAAAACTAAATTGCTTCCTCAACTTTAGGAACTCATATTTGTGCGTTAATCAAAATGTACAACGCACATCAATAACAATAAGATGAAATTATTTGGTTCTTGACCCTGAACCAGTTGTGAGGGGAGAATGTAATATACTTTCGTGTATAACATATATCATATTGATATAGATAACCTTGTTCTCATAAGCAATAGTTTAGTTATTAAGTGTATGCAGTCAATAAATTATTTTTCTAAACCAGTTGTGATGTAACCAACTTATCAAGAGGAACTATCTTGAATAGAAAATCTGAAAATTATGCTCTACATTAAATTATTGAGCAAGTTACCTCGCAAACACCAGGTTGCAGGTTAATAATAATCGCACATGTAACTATCTCATAGATGCATCTTATGTGGTATACATGGCAGGTGAATGGGCCCATATTCACCTTTGATAAATTCCAGAATTTAAGGGATTCAATCCCAATTATAGTTAGTATAATAATCGCGAGAACAAACAAAATAAGAGGATTTGTAAATAACTTTCTTGTTCTTTAATATTTATCCATGTGAATTCTCTTTTATTTTTGCACATCATACCTAAATTAACATGGCTAAAATTAATTATGCCAATTGGATAAATTATCAATATTGATAAACTTCAGGTTTTTACCATGACGTGTGCAATTATCAATAAACTCCAAGTTTATTGTGGCATTCTTTTATTTATGTAGTACAAACTGGAGAATAAATCGAGGAACTTTTCACATACATATTACCCTGCTACAAGTAGTAGTAATAGAAGATCTTAAATCCTTCATTTATTTATAGTCTCAATATAACCAACCACTTTCACGAATACTTTAGAAACTCAATAAGTTTCTTTGAGACTTACTACGATACAATACATTATTGATAATCAATTTTATTTATCCAAAGTAGTATAATTGGATTTTTTAGAGCTTTCAATTAATTTTGTACTACCTTATATTCATCAAAATTCATATAGTGAATATCTCTTACAAGGAGAAAATTATACAATTATGGTCATGGTCAATATCATCATAGGCAAGACATGTTACTTCTATTACTTTTGCCCTGTAATAATCACATTGCCATAATATTTTGGCATAATCACAATAGATACGTGATCAATGACCATTCATGCCATAATAATAAAATTATTTTCTTATTCATCTCAAACCTCCTTTTAGAGGTGAGTGTGGTATATTCACTACCACTAGCACTTACATATTCTTTGAAGAATGAATACATATTCATAAATCAGATGTTGTCACATTCACATCATGAATGGACCATAATCATCTGTATGAGCTTTACAAAATTTCATGTCAAATACATGATAAATATTACTTTCACAAAGTGAAGAATTATTTTGAGAATCCTTATTTTTCTCATTATCACAATGATGACAATTATAACTTCGTCTAATGCCACGTCCACATCCATTGATACCTTTATGGTAATAATTTGTTTTTTAGACTTATCACATATTGCTATCATATTCTCTTAAGGGAACGAGAATGAAGCGAATTAAATAGGACGGGTTTCCACTTCTTTGCCCACAATCATACATGAATTTGATCATGGCAAGGCATAGAAATTTTACCACTTCGGGTGGTTATAATTTCTTGCATACTCTATAAAGGTTCTAATCAAAGTTTATTGTATTTGCTTGCTTTTAAAATCAAATTATAGAATTTCAAGAATTTAAAAGAGAAAAATAAAGTAAAATACTTACTTTAACTGCATAATTTAATCATGAAGGAAGTTCATGGAACAATTGACAATCATATGCTCAATCCCAAAGCTTCTACTTAATTGGTTAGAGTCTCGTGATAATAACGTGTTATAAAATATAAAAGAAGAAGATGAGTATTGCAGAGAAAAGTATAGAGGGAGAATTCTTATTGATTTGGGATGAATTACAATAGAATAAGACCCTTTATTTATAGGGAAAGAGTGACTTAACCACCAAGTAAAATCCCTAAAATCTCTCTAAAATATAGATATTCACCTTAAATAAAATTCTATTTATAACAGTTTAAACATTTATACAACATATATTAATTAGTCAAAATACCTTAACACCCTCCTAAAATTGACACGAATTATTAGTTACAGCCTTAAACTATTTGTGGCCTTAATTAACCCCCTCAACTTGGCCTTTTGAGAGCCATTACATCCCCCTGGATGCTGATGTGGCAAAGAGTGTGGGTGCACTCGCCTGCCACCTGAATTTTTCTGTATATATGGCATTTTCTTAAAAATAAATATATTTTTACCTTTTTAAGTATGTTACTTTTTTGGATAATAGTCAAGGAAACTAAATAGTCAAGGCATCTAAAAAGTTATAAAAAACAATACACATGACTTTTCGTTTCTTCTTACATCAGGCACTTCGAATTGGATTATGAAAACTCCGATTCAATTTTTCGGTTATGAAATACCAAACCAAATAATATCTATTTGGTTTGTTTCTTAGATATTTCAAATTAATTGGTTTAGTTATTTTAAAATTTCTGTTTAAACCTATAGACATCGTGTGACAAGAAATAATGAACCTCTAAATAAAGTATTTATATCAAATTACCTAATTACCTCATTCCCATTATATTCATCTGAAAATTTGATAATTGTAAGTACAAATGTAAATCCTTGATATGACAAAAGGATTACAAGAAGAAAAGTCACACCTTGGGATCGTCAGTTGATCGACAGCCTAGTTTTTGCTTTAATTGTTTATTTCATCTTGTATAACGTTACTTAATTATTGCTCTAATCTCAGAAACTTTGATTGAATTCATAGGGTCAGAAGCCAGGACAGAATCAACAGCTTTGACCCCGAACCTGAGAGAACATTTCATAGGAGGTTGAGGGAAGCAAGGGATACAAATAATCTTCAGGCACTCGTTCAATTTCCTGTGAACATGGCAGAGGAGAAACACATGGTTGTTCAGGAGGTGGCGATGTCCAGCATTTCTTATGTCACCTCCAGCATCGTGAAGCCCATAATCACTGGGCACTATGAGCTGAAATAGAGCATGATCTAGTTACTTCATGCAAATGGGCAGTTTATGAGTCTTCCACACGAGGATCTACAACAACATATCCTGAACTTCGTGGAGATTAGTGATACTTATATCACTAACGGGGTCACGCTAGACTATGTGAGGCTCACATGTTTTCCATTCTCTCTGTTGGGCAAAGCAAAGCGATGGCTGAAGGCAGAACCAGCTAATTCTATTACATCATGGAATGATTTGGCAAGGAAATTTCTAGCAAGGTTCTTCCCTTCAGGAAAAACTTCAAAGATCAGAAGTGATATAGTTGCCTTCAAACAGAAAGCAGGAGAGTCTTTATATTCAGCTTGGGAGAGGTTCAAGGGGATACTCAGAGACTGTCCTCATCATAATCAGACGAATAAAGTGTTAGCTCACACTTTCATAGAAGGGCTCCATCCTGAAAGAAAAAAATTGTGGTAGATGTTGCAGCTGGAGATCAAGTGTTGAAGAAGATTTTTGACGAAATATATGCATTATTGAACAAGTTCTCCATAAGCAATCCGGATTGGCAAGGAGAAATGGGCAGAAACACGGTACAAAAATCTGTGGGGTTCTCGAATTAGACGTCGTCTCGGCATTATCAGTACAGATTTCCACATTGACAAACCAAGTCAATCAGATGACCTTGGTTATTAACAAGCAACAAGCCCAGCCAGTGCAGCAGGTTCAGTTGTTTTGTGAAGTATGTGGAGAGGGTCACACAAGCGATGTATGTCTAGTTAATCGAGAGTATGTCTGCTTTGTGGGTAATGCAAATAGGGGTCAGACAAACCAATATGGGAACACTTACAATTCCAACTGGAGAAACCACCCAAACTTCTCTTGGGGTGGAAACCAAGGTACTCAGAATCAATACCGGCCTCAAGCACCTCAACAACAATATAGACCACCTCAAGCTGAACAACAAGCGAGTCCAACAAGTCACCTTGAGGGAATGATGAAAAAATGATGGTTGAACAACAAGCCCTCACTCAAAAATTTATAGTTGATCAGCAAACCCAAGCCGCAGAAATGAGAAATTTGGAGCGCTAAGTGGGAGAACTTGCCAGTACCCAAAATACTAGACCAGTTGGAGCTCTTCCAAGTGACACTAAAGCCAATCCTAAGGCATCCATTAATGTTGTGTCCTTGAGGAATGGGATACAATTAGAAGAAGCCCAGTCGAAAAAGAGAAAACAAGTGATTTTTAATGAGAGGTCAGCCACTATAGAGTCAACATCAGACAAATCAAAGGAATCAGAGAAGCCAGCTGAAGAGGCGGTGGCTGAGCAACCCCCACCATTGGTTGCAAGGCCACCCCTCCATTCCCTCAAAGATTGCAGAAAGTGAAGGATATGTCGCGTATAAAAAGTTCCTTGATATCTTGAAGCAGGTGCAAATTAACATTCCATTGGTAGACATCCTGCAAGAAGTTTCCAAATATGCCAAATACATCAAGGTCATAGTGGCAAATAAAAGGAGGCTAACTGAATACAATACAATGGCACTCACTGAGGAATGTAGCTCAAGAATTCAAAGCAAGCTACCCCGGAAATTAAAGGATCCGGGTAGTTTGACTATCCAAATCTCGATTGGTAAACATGCAGTCGAGCGAGCTTTATGTGATCTTGGAGCGAGCATCAATCTGATGCCACTATTTGTGTTCAGACAGTTGGGGTTGGGTGATCCACACCCAACAATGGTAATCTTACAATTGGTTGATCGCTCCCCTGCTCATCCTGAAGGAGTGATTGAAGATGTGTTAGTTCAAGTGGGATCTTTCATATTCCCTAATGATTTCATTATCTTGGACTACGAGCCTGATCAGGAAGTCCCATTTATTTTGGGGCGTCCACTCTTATCCACGGGCCGAGCTATTATTGATGTTTGTGAAGGAAAGATGACGATGAGAGTAGGTGATCGAATGGAGGTATTCAATGTATATAAATCACTTAGATTACCAACCTACTATGAAGAATTATCCATGATTTCTGTGGTGGAAAGTGATGCTACATCATTAGTGCCTTATATGAGCCATATTGATCCTCTTGAACGAGCTCTGATTGGTGATGAAGAAGACACTAAAGATGAAATGATGGGATAAATTGAGCAAGTAGTTGATATGTCCTGCATTTATGTTCATGGGTTCAGAAAATTTGAGGAGCTGGACAAGCCCATCACTCTGACCCCTCCTAAGCCATCTATTGAAGAAGCTCCAAGGCTAGAACTTAAGCCCCTTCCAGCGCATCTGCGCTATGCTTATTTGGCAACCTCTGATAAATTGTCCGTGATTATATCATCTAGCCTGACTAACACACAAGAATAAAAATTGCTCAGAGTACTTCGCGAGCATAAAAAAGCTATTGGGTGGACAATTGCGGACATCAAAGGAATCAGTCCATCATTTTGCATGCATAAAATCTTCTTGGAAGATGGACACCACCCTAGTGTTGAGCAACAAAGGAGGTTAAATCACATTATGAAAAAGGTCGTGAAGAAGGAAGTAATCAAATTGCTCGATGCAGGTATCATCTTTCCTATTTTTGACAGCAACTGGGTAAGCCTAGTTCAATGTGTGCCCAAAGGGGGGGCGAAGACTGTGATTGAGAATGAGAAGAATGAGAAAATTCCTACTCGCACTGTGACGGGGTGGAGAGTCTATATTTATTATATAAGGCTCAACAAAGCAACCCCCAAGGACCACTTCCCACTTCCATTCATTGAACAAATATTGGACAGATTAGCGGGGCATGAATATTATTGCTTTCTTGATGGTTATTCGGGAGACAATCAGATTGTCATATGCCTAGAGGACCAGGAGAAAACCACGTTTACTTTCATTTATGGCACTTTCGCCTTCAAGTGTATGTCGTTTGGTCTTTTTAATGCACCAACTACTTTCCAGAGATGTATGATGGCTATTTTCACCGATATGGTGGAAAATTTTGTGGAAGTTATTATGGATGATTTTTTAGTCTTTGGGTCATCTTATGATGTTTGTTTGAAGAATTTGAGCATGCTGTTAGCCTATTGTGAAGAAACAAATCTTGTTTTGAATTGGGAGAAATGTCACTTTATGGTGCGGGAAGGCATCGTTTTGGGTCATAGAGTGTCTAGGAGTGGCATTGAAGTTAATAAGGCAAAAGTGGAGACGGTTGAAAAATTACCTCCACCTATTTATGTGAAAGATGTCCGGAGTTTCTTGGGACACGCGGGTATCTATCGACACTTTATTAAAGATTTTCCTAAAATTGCTACTCCTTTGTGTAGGTTTTTTGAAAAAGATGTAACGCTCAATTTTGATGAAGCCTGCCTGAAGGCATTTGAAGAACCCAAAAAGAAGTTGGTGATTGCGCCCATTATTGTGGCACCAGAGTGGTCCCTACCGTTTGAACTTATGTGTGATGCAAGTGACCACGCTATTAGGGCAGTGCTAGGCCAGAGGAAAGACAAGGCGCTTTATTCCATCTATTATGCGAGTAAGACTCTTGATGATGCACAACTGAATTACACCACCACTGAAAAGGAGTTTTAGTTGTTGTGTGGGCCTTCGAGAAATTTCGGTCATATTTGGTAGGAACAAAAGTCATAGTCCATACCGATCATGCAGCAATCAGGTATCTATTTACAAAAAAAAATCTAAGGCTAGATTGATGCGTTGGGTTCTGTTGTTGCAGGAATTTGATGTAGAAATACGAGATCGAAAGGGGAAAGAGAATCGAGTAGCTGACCATCTATCAAGGCTGGAAAATCACGACCACGTGGAGGAGGGTGGCCAAATTAAAGAAGTATTTCCTGATGAGCAACTTTTTTCTATCACCTAAGACCCTCCCCCATGGTATGCAGACTATGTGAATAATCTTGTGAGTGGGTTACTTCCTCCTGAAATTGAATCTGAAGCTAGAAAGAGGTTTTTGCATGATGTGAACTTCTACTGTTGGGATGAGCCATATTTGTACAAGCAATGTGCTCATCAGTTGATGAGGAGATGCATTCCAGATAAGGAGGTAGAATTAGTGTTGTATGATTTTCATGCGTCACCTTCTGGGGGCCATCAAGGAGGAGATAGAACAGATGCAAAGGTATTATAATACGGTCTCTTTTGGCCAACTTTATTCAAGGATACCCATGCATTTGTTAAGAAGAGTGACCAGTGCCAGAGAACATGAACAATCACAAAGAGGCATGAGATGCCTTTGAATAATATCCTGGAGGTTGAGATTTTCGATGTGTGGAGGATAGATTTTAAGGGACCATTCCCATCATCCAGAAAAAACAAATACATTTTGCTAGCAGTTGACTACATGTCAAAATGGGTGGAGGCAATTACCTTGCCAACAAATGATGCCATGGTGGTAGCTGCGTTTGTGAAAAAGAACATATTTTCGAGGTTTGGGACTCCACATGACTTAATTAGTGATGAGGGGACTCATTTTTGCGATCGGTTGTTGAATAACCTTCTAACTAAATATGGAGTCCGCCATAGAGTTGCTACAGCATATCATCCTCAAACAAGTGGGCAAGATGAAGTGTCAAATAGAGAAATAAAGCAAATCTTAGAGAAGACGGTGAGTGTGAATAGGAAGGATTGAGCTGCAAAGTTAGATGATTCCTTATGGGCATATAGAACTTCATATAAAACACCAATTGGGGCGTCGCCTTATAAGCTTGTTTATGGGAAGGCATGTCATTTGTCTGTTGAACTTGAACAAAAAGCATATTGGGCCATTAAGAAGTTGAACTTGGACCTTTAAGCTGCGGACGAGAAAAGACTCTTGCAGCTGAATGAATTAGATGAGTTCAGGATACACTCTTATGAAAATGATAAGCTATATAAAGAGAAGACTAAAAGATGGTATGACAAGCATATCAAGCCATGCCACATCCAGCTAGGCCAACAGATATTATTGTTCAATTCTAGGCTAAAGTTATTTCCTGGGAAATTAAAATCGAGATGGTCAGGCCCTTTTGAGGTGGAAAGAGTCACTCCTTATGGTGCAATTGAGTAGCGAGCTTTAAATGGTGAACGAAAATTCTTGGTGAATGGACACAGAGTAAAGCAATTGGGGAGGAATAATTGATCATGAAAATACAAAGGTTTTACTCGCTGATGAGTAAGCGAGGCCCTGCGTCGTGCCGCGACATTAAATCTGGCGCTTGTTGGGAGGCAACCCATATTTACTGTTTTATTTTATTTTCATTTTTTCTCATTATTGTTGTAGTATTTATTTTTGTTTTGTAGGATTATAAGAATAGGAAGCAAAGTCATTAGAAGAGTGCAAAAGTGAGTTAGATGGTGAACTAACTGTGGTGTGCCACACAAAGGATCATGCATGGGGGGAAGTCTGAGTACCCGTGAACCACTATTGCTTCGGCCTTTCGCCTTTTATTGAGTTTCTTATTGTCACGGCCCGATTTACCCTCCGAAAGTCATCATGATGGCACGTAGTCTCTATGACTAGGTAAGCCTAATTACGGAAAAGATATTAAATGGAACTAATAAAATAAAGACGGAATAAAGTAAATCAACAAATGAAAACATCGCCACTTGGCGCGTACAAAATACAACTTCCCAAAAACCCAGAATATCACTTTAGTCACAAGCTATATCTCAAAGTGCTCTATACGACATAAGGAAATACATGAAAAATCTATCAAAGCCTGGAGTGGAAGGTGACTCGAAGAACTCTGCGGACGCGGCAGAATTACCTTTCGGTCTCCTGGAAGCTGTTGCTCGGACCCTAGCCACGAAATGAAGTGTTGGTACCTGGATCTGCACATGGAAAACATGCGAAGGAAAGGGCATGAGTACACCACAATTGGTACCTAGTAAGTGCCAAGCCTAACCCCAGTCGAGTAGTGACGAGGTCAGGTTAAGGCTCTACTAGATTTTTATAGTTAAAAAACAGTTTAAAATTGAACAGAGAGATATAATAAGCTAAGGGAAAATAGTATAAATAATGATCTAAAAGAAAATAGAAACAGGGGAGCCCTCGGCTCAGCACAGCGTATCTCAGAGTAACAAATATGCAATGTTGTACAGGGGGAAAGCTCCCGGAATCTCGTCTGTAGTCCTAATTTAAATATGCAATGCAGTACAGGGGAAAGCTCCCGGAATCTCGTCCATAGTCCCAATTGAAATTTGCAGTGCGGTACAGGGGGAAAGCTCCCAGAATCTCGTCCGTAGTCCCAATTTAAGTATGCAATGCAGTACAAATACCGGATACAGTTTATTTAAACAGTTTAGGAAAATCACAGGCAAAAATATGGATAAAACTACCTAAACATGGCGCACATAGTAACAACTAGGGGAAGTTTAAGTAAACAGGTAGACATGCTCCTTCCTAATCTAAACTACATAGTCAATACATGAGACAGTGAAATAGGAATGAAATGATTTATGTCATGGAGGGAAAATGGAGTTTTAGCAACAATGTCCCATGTACGTACTCGTCACCTCACGTACATGGAGCCCAAACAACAACAAACCAGTATTAAAATAGCCTAAGGGAAAGTCCCCAACACAGAGTTAGGTAAGCCACTTACCTCGACTGCGCTACTCAACTCAAAACCACGCTCTTGCCACGAGTATCCAACTCTGAATGGTCCAAATCTATTGAATTCAATTGCATAATGTAAAAATAACTTTAAGGAATCAAAATAGCTAATAAGTTCAAAGCTAATACGCAAAATTAGGAAAATTGCCCAAAGAGTTCCCTGGGCCCGCGTCTCAGAATCGAGTGAAAGTTACAAATTTAGAACACACATACCCTCGCGAACTCACTCGAACAAGAATCATCGAAAATCGACGTCAAAATCTCATTAAATTCTCGGATTTCTATTTGGGGAAACTTCTTCCCATTTTCATGATTTTTCACCCAATTCATTGATTGCATAGAAGAAATTGCTATAGATTAATGATATACAAGTAAAATAAGGTTAGGAATTGTTACCTATGAATCTTCTCCTCAGAACCCACTCAAAATCGCCTACTCCCGAGCTTCAAATCATTTTTAAAATATATGAATTTCAAGTCCTCGAATTTGGTATAAACTGCCCGGCGATCCCGCACATGTGCCCCCTTTGACCGCACCTGCGGAAAATACATCGCAGGTGCAAAAAATCCTTAAGTGGGCTTAAACCGTAGCTGCGGTCACTGGGCCGCATATGCGGCTCCGCATCTGTGGTACTCTTTCCGCACCTACGAGTCTGGATGACCCAGGCGAAATCTGCATCTGCGATGGCCCCCGCCACACCTGCGTGTCCGCACCTGCGATTTCCATTCCGCAGGTGTGAAACACTAGCATCAGCAATGCTTCAGCTGGTTTTAAGTCCAAAACTCATCCCGTTGAACATCTGAAACATCTCCGAGGCCCCCGGGACCTCAACCAAACTTGCCAACCAGTCCTAATACCTTATCCAAACTTAGTCGAGCCTTCAAAACAGATCACATAACATCAGGATCACCAATTATACATAGATTCAAGCCTAAGAACTTATGAAATTTCCAAAATCTACAACCAATGCCGAAACACGTCAAAACTAGTCCAAATGACCTCAAATTTTACACACAGGTTATAAATGACACTACGGACCTACGGCCACTCTCGAAATTCCATTCTGAGCCCGATATCAAAATTTCACCTATCGGCCGAAATCACCGAAATTCTAACTTTCGTCAATTCAAGCGTAAATCTACTACAGACCTCGAAAACACATTATAGACACGCTCCCAACTCCGAAATCACCCGACGGAAATAACAGAGTTGTAGAAATCCCATTCCGGGCCCGTCTTCATACAATTCAAACTACGGTCCGATTTCTCAAGTTTAAACTCATATATAAGGACTATGTGTCCAAAAACTCTCCGAATTTCACCACTCAATGTTCCGACAAGTCCCAAAAGTAGAAATAGACATTGGGTATGAAGTTATTAGGGGATCGGGTGCTAAATTTCACCACTCAATGTTCCGACAAGTCCCAAAAGAAGAAATAGACATGGGGTATGAATTTATTAGGGGATCGGGCGATAACTCTCAAAACGACCTACCGGGTTGTTACATTCTCCCCCTCTTAATAAAATTGTTCGTCCTCGAACGAGCATAGAGACATACCTGAAGCTGTGAAAAGATGAGGGTACTGGCTACGCATATCCTGCTCGGTCTCCCAAGTCACCTCCTCGACCGGCTGACCCCTCCAATGAACCTTTACTAACGCAATATCCTTTGACCTGAGATTTCTGACCTGTCTATCCAATATAGTTACTGGCTCCTCAACATATGATAAATCCTTGTCCAACTGGACTGAACTAAAATCCAAAACATGAGTCGGGTCACTGTGACACTTCCGGAGCATGGAGACATGGAATACCGGATGAACTCCTACTAGGTTGGGAGGCAGGGCTAGCTCATAAGAAACCTCCCCAACACGTCGCAACACCTCAAAAGGGCCAATAAATCTCGGACTCAGCTTACCCTTCTTCCTGAACCTCATGACGCCCTTCATAGGCGATACCCGAAGCAAATCCCGATCACCATACATAAATGCCAAATCACAAACCTTCCGGTCCGCATAACTCTTCTGCCTGGACTGAGCTGTGCGAAGTCTCTCCTGAATCACCTTCACCTTGTCCAGGGCATCCTGGACCAAATCTGTACCCAACAGTCTGGCCTCTCCCGGGTCAAACCATCCTACTGGGGACCGGTACCGTCTACTATACAGAGTCTCATATGGCGCCATTTGAATGTTGGACTGGTAGTTGTTATTATAGGCAAACTCTGAAAATGGCAAGTATCGGTCCCGTGATCCTCCAAAATCCATCACACAGGCACGGAGCATATACTCAAGAATCTGAATCATGCGCTCGGATTGCCCGTCCGTCTGAGAGTGAAAGGTTGTACTCAACTCTACCCTAGTGCCTAGCTCCTACTGAACGGCTCTCCAGAATCGTGAAGTGAACTGTGCACCTTTGTCTGAAATGATAGATACTGGAATACCGTGGAGGCGAACAATCTCCCTGATATAAATCTCCGCCAACCTCTCGGAGGAGTTTGTAATCAACACCGGAATGAAATGAGCTGACTTGGTCAGCCAATCCACAATCACCCAAATAGCATCGAACTTCTTCAAAGACCGAGGAAGTCCAACCACGAAGTCCATGGTGATCCGCTCCCACTTCCACTCTGGAAGCTCAATCTGCTGAAGTAACCCTCTCTTCCTCTAATGCTCATATTTGACTTGCTGACAGTTGAGACACTTGGCCACAGACTCCGCTATATCCTTTTTCATCCTTCTCCACCAATAGTGCTGTCTCAGATCCTGGTATATCTTCACGGTACCCGGATGAATGGAGTACCGCGAGCTATGGGCCTCTTCAAGAATCAACTCCCGAAGCCCATCCACATTGGGCACACAGATCTAACCCTGCATCCTCATCACACCGTCATCTCCTATAGTCACATCCCTGGTGTCACCTCGTCGAACCATGTCTTGAAGAACCAGAAGCTGGGATCATCATACTGGAGCTCTCAAATGCGGTCATAAAGAGAAGACCGAGCCACCACACACGCTAAAACCCGACAAGTCTCTGAAAGATTCAACCTCACGAACTGACTAGCTAAGGACTGAATATCTAAGTCTAAGAGCCTTTCAACTGCAGATATGCCAAACTCCCCAAACTCTCCGTCCGGCGACTCAAGGCGTCGTCCACCATATTGGCCTTCCCCGGGTGGTATAATATAGTGATGTCATAGTCCTTTAGAAACACCAACCATATTCGCTGGCGCAAATTGAGGTCCTTCTGCTTGAATATGTGCTGCAAGCTCTGGTGATCAGTGAAAATCTCACAGGGAACACCGTATAAATAATGACGCCATATCTTCAAGGCGTGAACAATCGCTGCCAACTCGAGATCATGAACTGGATAGTTCTTCTCATGCACCTTCAATTGTCTAGATGCCTAGGCAATCACCCTACCGCCCTGCATCAACACCGCTCCGAGGACAATCCTCGAAGCATCACAATAAACGGTATAGGACGCTGAACCTATAGGCAATACCAACACTGGAGCAGTAGTTAGGGCTTTCCGAAAGCCCTCCTCACACTCCTCAGTCCACCTGAACGGAGCACCCTTTTGAGTCAACCTGGTCATCGGTGCTGCAATGGATGAAAATCCCTCCATAAAACGGTGATAGTACCCAGCCAAACCAAGGAAACTGTGGATCTCCGTAGCTGAGGACGGTCTAGGCATACTCTGCACCGCCTCCACCTTCTTCGGATCTACCTTGATAACATCCCAAGACACTATGTGGCCCAAGAATGCCACTGAATCAAGCTAGAACTCACATTTAGAGAATTTTGCCTACAATCTCTTCTCCCTCAAAGTCTAAAGCCCAGTCCTCAAGTGCTGCTCATGATCTTCCCGTGATCGGGAATACACCATAATGTCGTCAATAAACACAGTGACGAAGGAATCAAGATAAGGCTGGAACACACTGTGCATCAAATGAATAAAAGTTGTTGGGGCATTCGTCAGCCTAAATGACATAACAAGAAACTCATAGTGACCATATCTGGTCCTGAAGGCAGTCTTCGGGATATCCGGCTCCCGAATCTTCAGCTGATGATAGCCAGAACACCAGTCAATCTTAGAGAATACCCTGGAACCCTGTAGTTGTTTGAATAAATCATCAATGCAAGGCAAAGGATACTTGTTCTTCATGGTGACCTTGTTCAACTGCCGATAATCAATACACATACGCATAGAACCATCCTTTTTCTTCACAAATAATACCGGAGCGCCCCAAGGTGATACATTGGGTTTGATGAAACCCTTATCAAGCAACTCATGTAACTGCTCCTTCAACTCCTTCAACTCAGGAGAATCCATAAGGTAAGGAGGGATATAAATGGGCTAAGTGCCCAGCAACAAATCAATGCCGAAATCAATATCTCTGTCTGGCGGCATACCCGAAAGATTAGCTGGGAATACATCAGGAAAGTCCTTCACTACTAGGACTGACTCAACTGGAGGGGTATCAACATTGACATCTCTCACATAGGCCAAGTACGCATCACACCCCTTCTCAACCATCTGCCGATCCTTAAGAAATGAAATGATCCTGCGGGGAGTATACTCTAAGGTACCTCTCCACTCAAATCTCGGCAAGCCTGGCATAGCCAGCGTCACAGTCTTAGCGTGATAATCAAGAATAGAATAATGGGGCGACAACCAGTCCATGCCCAAGATAACATCGAAATCTACCATGCTGAGTAATAATAGATCAGCCCTGGTCTCAAAACCACTAAGAGAAATCAAACACGACCGATATACATGGTCCACAACTAGAGAGTCTCCCACAAGAGTAGATACATAAACAGTGGAACTCAAAGAATCCCGAGATATCCTCAGATGTGGAGAAAAATAAGAGGACATATAATAATACGTAGAGCCTGGATCAAATAATACTGATGCATCTCTATGGCAGACAGGGACAATACCTGTGATGACTGAGTGTGAAGCAACAACCTCGGAATGGGCTGGAAGGGCATAAGATCTGGCCTGGCCTGGCCTCCCCCTCTAGGGAGACCTCTACCTCCCCGACCACCACCTCGAGCTGACTGAGGAGGTCGAGTGGCAGCTGGGGCTGGAAGTATAGCTGGAGGACCTGGCGGAGCACGTGGAGGTTGATAAGCCTATGGAGGTGCACCCCTCCTGGCCCTGGGGCAATCTCTAATCACGTGAGGAGTGTCACCACAGTCAAAACAACCCCTCGAAGGATGTTATGGACTGAATAGGAGCTGGCCTGCTGGGTTGGCCGTAAATAGCACCTCAAACTGGAGGCACACTGGATACTGGTGGTGCATAATAGGACTCCTGAGGTCTAGGAGGAGCTGGAATACCGTTGGCTGCTGGAAGGGCTGAATGAATAGGGCGACCCACAAAGCCCTTACCGTAACGTGCTGATGGTGCCCGAGCTCCTGAAAAATAGCCAGTCTCTCGAGACCTATGGCCTCTCTCTCCTCTCTATGCCGGGCGAACATGCCCTCTACTCTCCTGGCAATACTCACTGCTTGCTGGTAAGTGATATCCATCTCCACCTCTCTGGCCATACTGGTCTGAATACTAGGATGGAGCCCCTCAATGAAACGGCGAACCCGCTCTCTGACTGTGGCAACCAAGGCTGGTGCATGCCGAGCTAACTCGCTGAAACGGACTGCATACTCCGACACAGTCATAGTACCCTGGCACAACTGCTCGAACTCCACGCGCCAAGTATCAATGAGGCTCTGAGGGACATACTCTCGCAGAAACATCTCTAAATTCTGAGTCCAAGTGAGTGAGGCTGCCTTGTCCGGACTACTCAGCTCATAGGCCCGCCACCACCTATATGTCGCTCCCCTCAGCTGGAAAGCGGTGAAAGAAACCCACTGGTCTCCACAATCCCATAGTGCATAGAATACGATGACACTCCTAAAGAAATCCCAGAGCGTCATCTGAAGCTAGTCCGCTGAAAGTAGGTGGGTGGTACTTCTTGTACCTCTCAAGTCGGAGCTGCTCGGCCTCAGAAGCAGCTACCCTAGCATCATGCTGAACTGGAGCCGCTGGGGGCATAGGAATATACTCAGGTACCTGCCCATCATGGACCCTCTGCTCAGGAGTACCGGTTGCGGGAGTCTGTGCCCGTCCCCCGACTTGGGATGTAACGGGAGCTATTGGGAGTAGTCCAGCCTAATCTAGAGTACTGAACATGCTCATGAACTGAGCTAAAGTCTCTTGTAAGGCTGGAGCAGCAATAGGGACCTCCTGTGCCGGCTCTCCAGCTGGGGCTGAAATAGGCTCCTATGTCGCTGCTCTCGTCGGTGCTCGGGCTACACTACGTGGTCGTCCTCTACCCCAAACCCGGCCTCTAGCGGCTCTGGCAGGGGGCTCGGGTGCCTGGTCATCGGTCCTCCCAGTACGGGTCCTCACCATTTGTGGGAAAGAATAGAATAGAATTTTAAAATTTTTTATGTCAATAACTCGCACGACAAGGAAATCAAAGAAATATGATTGTTCTTAACGATTACATAGCCTGCCGAATATAGATACGGACGTCTCCGTACCAATCCGCGAGACTCTAATAAATCGGCTTGTGACTTGTGACTCCTATAAAGCTAGACGCTCTGATACCAACTTGTCACGACCTAATTTACCCTCCGAAAGGCATTGTGACGGCACCTAGTCTCTATGACTAGGTAAGCCTAATTGCGGAAAAGATATTAAATGAAAGCAATAAAATAAAGACGGAATCAAGTAAATCTAAATATGAAAACATCGCCAGTTGGCGCGTACAAAATACAACTTCCCAAAAACCCGAAATATCACTTTAGTCAAAAGCTCTATCTCAAAGTGCTCTATACGACGTAAGGAAATACACGAAAAATATATCTAAGCCTGGAGTGGAAGGTGACTCGAAGGACTCTGCGGACGCGGCAGAATTACCTTTCGGTCTCCTGGAAGATTCTGATCGGACCCCTAGCCACGAAACGAAGTGCTGGTACTTGGATCTGCACATGGAAAACATGCGCTGGAAAGGGCATGAGTACACCATAATTGGTACCCAGTAAGTGCCAAGCATAACCCCAGTCGAGTAGTGACGAGGTCAGGTTAAGGCTCTACTTGATTTTTATAGTAAAAAACGCTTTAAAATTGAACAGAGAGATATAATAAGCTAAGGAAAAAAAGTAGAAACAATGAACTAAAAGAAAATAGCAACAGGGGAGCCCTCGGCTCAGCACAGCGTATCTCGCAATAACAAATATGCAATGCAGTATAAGGGGAAAGCTCCCGGAATCTCGTATGTAATCCCAATTTAAATATGCAATGCAGTACAGGGGGAAAGCTCCCAGAATCTCGTCTGTAGTCCCAATTTAAATATGCAATGCAGTACAGGGGGAAAGCTCTCATCCGTAGTCCCAATTTAAATATGCAATGCAGTACGAATACCGAATGCAGTGTATTTAAACAGTTCAGGAAAATCACAGGCAAAAATATGGATAAAACTACCTAAACATGGTGCACATAGTAACAACTAGGGGAAGTTCAAGTAAACAGGTAGACATGCTCCTTCCTAATCTAAACTACATAGTCAATACATGAGACAGTGAAATAGGAATGAAATTATTTATATCATGGAGGGAAAAATGGAGTTTTAGAAACAATGGCCCGTGTACGTACTCGTCACCTCACGTACACGGCGCCCAAGCAACAAAAAACCAGTATTAAAATAGCCTAAGGGGAAGTCCCCAACACATAGTTAGGCAATCCACTTACCTTGAACGCGCTACTCAACTCAAAACCACGCTCTTGCCACGAGTATCCGACTCCGAATGGCCCAAATCTATTCAATTCGATTGCATAATGTAAATATCACTTTAAGGAATCAAAATAGCTAATGTGAACAACTATTTTTTGACCACACCGAAATTCTATACTATTTTGCTATAAATATTAAGGTTATATCTAATCTTAATATGTTAAATTTTTATCTTACTCTTAATAGATTCTATTTAAGAAAATTAAAAACAACAAAAATATTCACATTCTTAGAATATAAGATTTTTTNCAATTTGGGATTTAAACCGGTGACTTGGGACACCAAATAAACTATTCCAAGTGGCGACTCTAATAAATAAAATAAAATATTCCCATTTCGAATAATGTCACTTTAAGTGGAAAAACTCCCATACCCCTTTGGGGCGTATGAAAAGGGAGGTGTGACAGCTAATAAGTTTGAAGCTAATACGCGAAATTAGGCCAAAAAAGTCCCCCGAGCCCACGTCTCGGAATTGAGTGAAAGTTACAACTTTAGAACACCCATTCCCTCACGAACTCACTCGAACAAGAATCATCGAAAACCGGCGTCAAAATCTCATTAAATTCTCGGATTTCTATTTGGGGAAACTTCTTCTCATTTTCATGATTTTTCACCAAATTCATTGATTGCATGGAATAAATTGCTATAGATCAATGATATACAAGTAAAATAAGGTTGGGAATTGTTACCTATGAATCTTCTCCTCAAAACCCACTCAAAATCACCTACTCCCGAGCTCCAAATCATTTTTTGAATATATGAATTTCAAGCCCTCGAATTTGGTATAAACTGCCTAGCGATCATGCATCTGCGCCCCCTTGGACTGCACTTGCAATCCCACACCTGCGGAAAATACATCGTAGGTGAGAAAAATCCTTAAGTGGACTGGAACCGCACCTGCGATCACTGGCCGCATCTGCGGCTCCGAATTTGCGGTACTCTTGCCGCACATGCGAGCCTGGCTGACCCAGGCCAAATCCTCATCTGCGATGGCCCCCTCCGAACCTGCGTGTCCGCACCTGCGGCTCCCCTTCCGCAGGTGCGAAACACCAGCACCAGCAATGCTTCAGCTGGTTTTAAGTCAAAAACTCATCCCATTGAACATCCCAAACATCTCTGAGGCCCCCGGGACCTCAACCAAACCTGCCAACCAGTCCTAATACCTTATCCAAACTTAGTCGAGCCTTCAAAACACATCACATAATATCAGGATCATCAATTATGCATGGATTCAAGCCTAAGAACTTATGAAATTTCCAAAATCTACAACCATTGCCGAAACACGTCAAAACTAGTCCAAATGACCTCAAATTTTACACACAGGTCATAAATGACACTATGGACCTACATCTACTCTCGGAGTTCCATTCCGAGCCCGATATCAAAATTTCACCTATCGGCCGAAATTGTCGAAATTCTAACTTTCGTCAATTCAAGCCTAAAACTACTACAGACCTCGAGAACACATTCCGGACACGCTCCTAACTCCAAAATCACCCGACGAAGCTAACGGAGTTGACGGAATCCCATTCCGGACCCGTCTTCACACAGTTCCAACTACGGTTCGATTTCTCAAGCTTAAAATCACATATAAGGACTATGTGTCCAAAAACTCTCTGAATTTAACCACTCAACATTCCGACAAGTCCCAAAAGCAGAAATAGACATGGGGAAAGAAGTTATTAGAGGATCGGGATGCTAAATCTCAAAATGACCTACCGGGTCGTTACACTTATCCATCCTTATTATTGTTTTGCTTTATTTGTGCATTGGAGACATTGCATTCTTTTAAGTGTGGGGTGGCAGAATTCTCTAAATAATTAGTAGCAGGATGTAGAAAAATGTTAACTTCTTATTTTTGTTTTAGTAGTTGTGTAGTATTTAAGTAGATATTTAAGTAGTATTTAACATTTCTCTACATTCTGCTACTAACTATTAGAGAATTCTCTCACCCCACACTTAAAAGAGTGCAGTGTCCCCAATGCACAAATAAAGCAAAACAACAACAAGTGTAGAGAAGAAACTCCCTGAAAGGCCGAAGCAATAGCGGCTCACGGTTACTCAGACATCCCCCAGGCATGATCCTTTGTGTGGCACCCCACACTTAATTCTCACCATCTAACTCGTTTTTGCACTCTTCCAATGGCTTTGTTTCCTATTCTTATAATCGTACAAAACAAAAACAAAATACTACAACAATAATAAGAATAAAGGAAAATAAAAGAAAACAGTAAAGATGGGTTGCCTCCCAACAAGCGCCTGATTTAAAGTCGCGGCACGACGTAGTGCCTCGCTTACTCATCAGCGAGTACACCTTTGTCTTTTCACGATCAATTATTCCTCCCCAATAGTGCTTAACTATGTGTCCATTCACCAAGAATTTTCATTCACCATTTAAAGCTTGCAGTTCAATCACCATAAGGAGTGACTCTTACCACCTCAAAAGGGCCTAACCATCTCGATTTTAATTTCCCAGGAAATAACTTTAGCCTAGAATTGAACAATAATACATGTTGTTCTGGCTCGAAGTGGAGTGTGTTGATATGCTTGTCATGCCATATTTTAGTCTTCTCTTTATATAGCTTAGAATTTTCATAAGAGTGCAGCCTGAACTCATCCAATTCATTCAGCTGCAAAAGTCTTTTCTCGCCCACGGCTTGAAGGTCCATGTTCATCTTCTTAATGGCCTAGTACGCTTTGCGTTCAAGTTCAACAGGCAAGTGATATGCCTTCCCATAAACAAGCTTATAAGGCGACGCCCCAATTGGTGTTTTATATGCAGTTCTATACCCCCACAAGGCATCATCTAACCTTGCAGCCCAATCCTTCCTATTCACACTCACCGTCTTTTCTAAGATTTGATATTTCTTTGTTTGACACTTCAGCTTGCCCACTTGTTTGAGGATGATATGTTGTAGTAACTCTATGGTGGACTCCCTATTTAGCTAGAAGGTTATTCAACAACCGATTTCAAAAATGAGTTCCCTCATCACTAATTAAGGAATGTGGAGTCCCAAACCTCAAAAATATGTTCTTTTTCACAAACGTAGCTACCACTATGGCATCATTTGTTGGCAATGCAATTGCCTCCACCCATTTTGACACGTAGTCAACTACTAGAAAAATGTATTTGTTTTCTCTGGATAATGGCAATGGTCCCATAAAATCTATCCCCCACACATCAAAAATCTCAACCTCCAGGATATTATTCAAAGGCATCTCGTGCCTCCTTCTGATCGTTCTTGTTCTCTGACACTGGTCACACTTCTTAACAAATGCATAGGCATCCTTGAATCGAGTTGGCCAAAAGAAACCGGATTGTAATACTTTCACAACTGTTCTATCGCCTCCATGATGGACCCCATAAGGTGATGCATGACAGTCATACAGCACTAATTCTACCTCTCTATCTGGAATGCATCTCCTCATCAACTGATTTGCACATTGTTTGTACAAATATGTCTCATCCCAATAGTAGAACTTCACATCATGTAAGAACTTCTTTATTGCTTCAGATTAAATTTTCGGAGGAAGTACCCCACTCACAAGATAATTCACATAATCTTCATACCATGGAGGAGGGTCTTGGGTGATAGCAAAAAGTTGCTTATCGGGAAATACTTCTTTAATTTGTCCACCCTGCTCCAAGTGGTCATGATTTTCCAGCCTTGATATATGGTCAGCTACTTGGTTCTCGGTGCCCTTTTAGTCTCTTATCTCCACATCAAATTCCTGCAACAACAAAACCCAGTGCATCAATCTAGCTTTAGATTCTTTCTTTGTAAATAGATAACCGATTACTGCATGGTCGTTATGGACCATGACTTTTGTTTCCACCAAGTATGCCTTAAATTTCTCAAAGGTCAACACAACAGCTAACAAATCCTTTTCAATGGTGTTGTAATTCAGTAGTGCATCATCAAGAGTCTTACTTTCATAGGAAATGGAATAAAACACATTGTCGTTCATCTGGCCTAGCACTGCCCTAATAGCATGGTCACTTGCAGCACACATAAGTTCAAATAGTAGGGACCAATCTGGTGCAACAATAATGGGAGAAACTACCAATTTCTTTTTGAGTTCTTCAAATGCGTTCAGGAAGTCTTAATCAAAATTGAACTTTACATCTTTTTCAAGCAACTTTCACAAAGGAGTAGCAATTTTAGAAAAATCTTTAGTAAAGCACCGATAGGATCCCGCGTGTCCCAAGAAACTCCGGACACCTTTCACAGAAATAGGTGGAGGTAATTTTTCAACAACCTCCACTTTTGCCTTATTAACTTCAATGCCACTCCTAGACACTCTGTGACCCAAAACGATGTCTTCCCGCACCATAAAGTGACACTTCTCCCAATTCAAAACCAGATTTGTTTTTTCACAACGGGCTAACAGCATGCTCAAATTCTTCAAACAATCATCATAATATGACCCAAATACTGAAAAATCATCCATAAGAACTTCCACAAATTTTTCCACCATATCGGTAAAAATAGCCATCATACATCTCTAGAAAGTAGCTGGTGCATTACAAAGACCAAACGGAATACGCTTGAAGGCGAAAGTGCCATAAGGTAAAGTAAACGTGGTTTTCTCCTAATCCTCTGGGCATATGAATATCTGATTGTATCCCAAATAATCATCAAGAAAGCAATAATATTCATGCCCCGCTAATCTGTCCAATATTTGGTCAATGAATGAAAGTGGGAAGTAGTCCTTGTGGTTGATTTGTTGAGACTTCTATAAACAATACAGACTCTCCACCATGTCATAGTGTGAGTAGTAATTAGCTCATTCTTCTCATTCTCAATCACAGTCACCCCCCCCCCTCTTTTGGGCACACATTGAACTAGGCTTCCCCAGTTACTATCAGAAATAGGAAAGATGATACCTGCATCGAGTAATTTGATTACTTCCTTCTTCATGACCTCTTTCATAATGGGATTTAACCTCCTTTGTTGCTCAACACTAGGGTGGTGAAGAAGATTTTATGAATGCAAAATGATCGACTGATTCCTTTCATGTCCGCAATTGTCCACCCAATAGCCTTTTTATGCTTCGTCAATTACTCTGAGAAATTTTTCTTTTTGTGTGTTAGTCAGGATAGATGAGATAACCATGGACAATGTATCAGAGTTCCCCAAATAAGCATAGCGCAGATGCGCTAGAAGGGGCTTAAGTTCTAGCCGTGGAGCTTCTTCAATAGATGGCTTAGGAGGGGTCATCGTGATGGGCTTGTCCAGCTCCTCAAATTTTCTGAACCCATGAACATAACTGCAGGACATATCAAGTACTTGATCAATTTCTCCCATCATTTCATATTCACTGTCTTCTTCATCCCGAATCAAAGCTCGTTCAAGAGGATCAATAGAGCTCATATAAGGCACTAATGATGTAGCATCACTTTCCACCACAGAAATCATGGATAGCTCTTCATAGTGGGCTGGTAATCTAAGTGCTTTATATACATTGAATACCTCCATTCAATCACCTAATCTCATCGTCATCTTTCCTTCGCAAACATTAATAATAGCTCGGCCCGTGGCTAATAATGGATGCCCCAAAATAAATAGGACTTCTTGATCAGGCTTGTAGTCCAAGATAATGAAATCAACAGGGAATATGAAAGATCCCACTTGAACTAACACATCTTCAATCACTCCTTCAGGATGAGCAAAGGAGCGATCAGTCAACTTTAAGATTACCGTTATTGGGCGTGGCTCACCCAACCCCAATTGTCTGAACACAGATAGCGGCACCAAATTGATGCTCGCTCCAAGATCACTAAAGCTCGCCCGACTGCATGCTTACCAATCGAGATTTGGATAGTGAAACTACCCGGATCCTTTAATTTTTTAGGTAGCTTGCTTTGAATTCTTGAGATACATTCCTCAGTGAGTGCCATTGTCTCGAATTCAGTTAGCCTCCTTTTATTTGACATTATGACCTTGATGTATTTAGCATATTTGGAAACTTCTTGCAAGATGTCTACCAATGGAATGTTAATTTGCACCTGCTTCAAGATATCAAGGAACTTTTTAAACGCGGCATTATCCTTCACTTTCTGCAATCTTTGAGGGAATGGAGGGGGTGTCCTTGCAACCAATGGTTGGGGTTGCTCAGCCACCGCCTCTTCAGCTGGCTTCTCTGATACCTTTGATTTTTCTGATGTTGACTCTATAGTGGCCGGCCTCTAATTAAAAATCACTTGTTTTCTCTTTTTCGACTGGGATTCTTCTAATTGTCTCCCATTCCTCAAGGACACGACATTAATGGATGACTTAGGATTGGCTTCAGTGTCACTTGGAAGAGCTCCAACTGGTATGGTATTTTGGGCACTAGCAAGTTGTCCCACTTGGCACTCCAAATTTCTCATTGAAGCGGCTTGGAACGCTAATCAGCCATAAATTTCTGAGTGAGGGATTGTTGTTCAACCATCATTTTTTTCATCATTTCCTCAAGATGACTTGTTGGACTCGCTTGTTGTTCAGCCTGAGGTGGTCTATATTGTTGTTGAGGTGCTTGAGGTCAGTATTTATTCTAAGTATATTAGTTTCCACCCCAAGAGAAGTTTGGGTGGTTCCTCCAGTTGGGATTGTAAGTGTTCCCATATTGGGTTGTCTGACCCATATTTGCATTACCCACAAAGCAGACAGACTCTAGATTAACTGGACATACGTCACTCATGTGACCCTCTCCACATACTTCACAAAACACCTGAACTTGTTGCACTGGCTGGGCTTGTTGCTTGTTAATAACCAAGGTCATCTGATTGACTTGGTTGGTCAATGTGGAAATATGCGCTAATAACGTCGAGACGGCGTCTAATTCAAGAACCCCTGTAGATTTTTGTACCGTGTTTCTGCCCATTTCTCCTTGCCAATCTAGATTGATTTTTGAGAACTTGTTCAATAATGAATATATTTCGTCAAAGCTTTTATCCAACACTTGACCTCCAGCTGCAGCATCTACTACAATTTTTGTTTTAGGATGGAGCCCTTCTATGAAAGTGTGAGATTAAGCATGATTCCTACAATTAAACTGATTTTAAAACCTATAGACATGATTTCCATAATCTGAACAGCACACAAGCAGGAATTTGCACGCTTTGGACCAGAGCATAATTAAGCCAAGTATTGATCCTATGGGCATGGTTGCTAACATATAATTACTGGACAAATTAATACACCCAAAAGCATGATTTCTAACATATCGAAGCATTGGTCTTATAGGCAGGATTTCTAGCATGTAACTTCAACAACACTATACAGAACCTATAGGCAGAATCGACATAATATAGAGCTTATAGGTAGGATCAACAAAATAGTAGAGAACCTAATAGGCAGGATTTCTACCCAACTTTGCAAATGAAAATAAGAAACCCCTTCCCAATTTTACTAAACACCCCAGAATGTTATTACTATAATTATTACATACTCATAATGAATATAGTAAATTACAGAACAAATATAGCTATAGGGAGCCTACAGCAGGCCCCATGATACACCTAACCAGGCCAAGCTTTCATTCTAACACTTCACAAATAGTCCCACAATTATAGGCTCATAGACACAAGCAGCCAAATGATTCACCCAGTGAGTACAGGACAAGATTTAAGCATATGGAACTAAGGCCCTAGTGTGTCAAAGTTCTCAAGGGCTTCAAGAACCCAGGATAGTGCTCATACTAGGGTGGTTAAAGGATAGAATTTAGGCAGCATTGATTAAAAAGCAGGATTCAAAGAGTTTGAGTGACAGAAGAGAAATACCAAAATTGAGAAAACGGGAATTGAGTAAACAGACATAGCCAAGTTGAGTCAGCAAACAAAACACTTAGGTGCATCATAGAACTCAAGCAAGAACTGATTTAATAAAGCTCATAACAGGTTTCATACTTAATGTAGGCAGCAACAATATGCCAAAGAGAGCTAAAAAACATGTTTACAAATAAGTTAGAATATGTTAAATCGGACTAAGTACATAACACAGTGTTAGTACTAAGAGAACCAAGACAGCATCATAGAAAGGAGAGGGTATCATATTAAGGCATGCAACTTGGCAAATCGTGTCAAGTAGTAGCTAGTGTTGTTACATTGGTCTAACAAAGGGGACTCAGTTTATACCAAAGGCTCGTTTTAAAGTAGCAATCTAAGCATGATAAGACAGTCATTACAAACATCATAGAGGTATAGGGGTTGAGTGACTATGTTTACATAATAACAAAAGGCATATCATCACTAATAGCAAGAGGCATTCATTACAGGGATTCAGGGTAAGGGATAGACATGCTCATATTCATATCAGGGGTCATGGATTTAGTGCCAACAACATATGAAAATCAAGGGTATGAAAGAATGAAATACAGAAGTCAGGTAACTAACTAGTTAAGAGAAGAAAATACACAGAAGAAGTATGGCAGTAGCACATAATCCAGTGGCCTTGGCTTCCAGCCGGTCAAAGACAGAATATAGGACAACTTTAAGTTTTGAAAGTACATTAAGTTCAGAAAATTCAAGGTTGTTTTAAGGGAATAAGGGGGAGGGTATATAGAGTAATGTAAATCAGCATATAATCATGGAAACAAATTATCACATGTAAGGAGATATTTGCAGAATCAGTCATAGGCATAAATTAAGGGGTTCAACAAATTAAGGAAGCATCCCCAGAAATCACTCGGAGTAATTAAGGCAGAACGCGTAATACCAAAATAATAAATTGTCCAGAATATTAGACATGTCAAATAGGGAAACATAAGATTATTCAGAATATTGGGAAAATATTAAAGGAATCACAGGTAATGCCAAACTAAAAGAGATTATTCAGACTATTTGAATAAATATTGAAGGAAACACAAAATAACACCAGACAAGTTTTAAGTGGAATATTGACGTAAAAATCAGGGAAGATATAAAGAGATAAGGCAGTCGAACACAAAAATGAAAGATTCACTAGAATCAGGAAGGAAAAATTTGAACCCTAGTTTTAAAGGAAAGTATGAAATCAGTAAAGAAAAATATGAAAATGAAGAAAATAAGGTAAGAGTCACACAAGATAGAAATAGAATAATGTTAAAAATCAGAAAATTAGATCTTTTTTAGGTCCGGTTGAAAGGGTTTGAAAACCCTAATTTGGGTAAGTAAGAATCGAAGGAGATATGAACATACTCGTTACCCTCAAAGATTCAGGGATGAATATAGACGGAATAACCACAGAAAATCAAAGAGTTGAACCGTTTAGGTTTGATTATGGCAAGATTTTCTTTCCATGTTAGGCAAGCAACTAAATAAGGTCATAAACGAGTAGCCAGTGGTGAGGATAGACAAATAAGGTAAGGAAATCCACGGAGGATTCCTCTTTGGGGTTGGATTTAGGAAAGGTTAGAGGTGATGACAGCTTAGGGTTCATGGGGTGAGAGATGAGATCGTTCGAAGGCGGCGCCTAGAAGGAAATGGTAAGGTTTGGGGTGGGGTTGATTATTTAAAACGGGGGATTAAATGGGGTTCGTTGATCTTAGGAGATCAACGGTCAGGATTTGAAATGTGAGTGGAGCTGGTCGATTAAATGGGTATTGACCGGGTTATAACTAAAGGGGTCGTTTGGTTTGGGCTATGGTGGATTGGACTAGGTATTAAAGTAGTTGGGCTGGGGTTATTTGGGCTGGTTTGGGTAGCCTAGATCTGAAAATAGGAGGAATTTAGGGCTATTAGTTAAATGTCCATTTTTAATTAATAAAATAATTCGTAAAAATGATAAATAAAATAGTAAAAATATTATTTGTGCATAAAAATAGTTAATAACAATTATTTAACACTATAAAAATATAAAAAGTTATTTTTTGCAAAAATAAAGTAATTATAAGCATGTATAGGCTATTATTGCAAATGTGCAATTTTAACCTTAAAAATGCAAATGTAATTATAATAAATGCATCAAAAATATTTAAAATCTGGTATAGATATAAATGATGAATTTAGATGACAAAATCATCATAAAATAATTTTTGATGCATTTAATGATTGTTTATCTAATAAAATATGGGAATAAATTGATTAAAAAATCTTTAAAATTATAAAAGAATTAGGAAAAATACTTGTATGTGTTTATGAGTAAAATGATGATGCATATGAACTATTTTGAAAGTATATATGTTTATTTGAAATACATGAGGGAAAAATGGGTATCAACACTAACCACAAATCCCCTCCCCCTAAGAGTTAAGATCGCGCTCTCTTCAATTCTTCTCTAAACTATACACGGCTTTCCCAAGCATTGCATAGATAGTAAATAGAAATTGCTGGCCAGATAATTAAGCAATTAATCACAGAATTGAAGAAACAACCATATATTAGTGAATTATAATCAAGGTTAAGCTAACGTTAAACAACAATATTCATGGCTAAATCACAAACTCCGAACTAGAGTGCTTAGCCACTCATGTTCGTAGTAACAATTTTCTAAGTATTTTGCATAAACAAATTACAAAGAAAAGAAAAAGGGACGAAGAACTCTATGATTTTTCTCCTCCAAAAGTTATCCACGTGATGCCATTGCCTCCGGTCGCAAAAGAACTCCCTTTAAAGTGGAGTTTTTGGGTCTATTTATATGTGTAGGAAAAGACCTAAACGTGTAGGTCAAGTCCCAGTCAAACCAGGAGACTAAATAAGCTTCAAAACTCAAAATAGACCTGGCTCCAGGCCTGGCATCGCCAGGCTAACGCCTTCTTTAGGCTGGCTTTTGCCTGGCCTCGCCAGGTATCTCGTTTTCATTGTTCTCGAGCACACTTTCAACGTTTAAGTATCCCTTTTGTTCTACTTTTATTTCCAATTTATTTACACATAAAATAGACTCCATTACGCGCAAATAAAGTATAATTTATCTCAAAAGCATGTAAAATGCAAGGCAAATAATGTACGAAACTATGGAATTATATCCCCACATCAATATTCAATTGAAATAAATAGTCAAGGCATCTAAAAAGTTATAAAAAATACACATGACTATTTATTTCAATTGTATAAATCTTTAGTTCAGATCAAATTCAAAAAATGATTAACTAAAACTTTATTATTTTTAGCCAAATAAAAAAATTTAGCCTAAATAATGTATTTTTATCCAAGTTTAATTATAAATTGTATTTGAAAAAATTATCTAAAAAAGTAACATACTTAAAAAGGTAATAATATATTTATTTTTAAAAAAAATACCACATATACAAAAAAATTCGCATGGCCGGTGAGTGCACCCACACTCTCTGCCACATCAGCATCCAGGAAGGTAATGGCTCTCAAAAGGCCAAGTTGAGGGGGTTAATTAAGACCACAAAATTTTAAGATTGTAACTAATAATCTGTGTCAAGTTTAGGGGAGTGTTTAAGGTATTTTGCCTATTAATATTCATACAAATTGGCATGAGAGTTATTGGGAACTGTGAGAGTGTGACAGGCTAAGCTAAGGAATGGGTATATATATATATATATAGGTCATCATTTAAGAGTCAAAGCCTCATACAGCGCCATCTGAATGTTGGACTAGTAGCTGTTGTTATAAGCAAACTCTGCAAGAGGCAAGTATCAATCCCATGACCCTCCAAAATCCATCACACAAGCACGGAGCATATCCTCGAGAATCTGAATCGTGCGCTCGGACTGCACGTCCATCTGAGGGTGAAGAGTTATGCTCAACTTACCTTGGTGCCTAACTCCTGTTGAACGGCTCTCCAGAATCGTGAAGTGAACTGAGTACCTCTGTCTGAAATGATAGATACTGGAATACCATGGAGGCGAACAATCTCTCTGATATAAATCTCAGCCAACCTCTCTGATGAATATATATAGTCAGTACTGGAAGGAAATGGGCTGATTTGGTGAGTCGATCCACAATCACCCAAATAGCATCATGCTTCCTCAAAGTCCGAGGAAGTTCAACCACAAAGTCCATGGTGATTCGCTTCCACTTCCACTCTGGAAGCTCAATCTGCTGAAGTAACCCTCTCGGTCTCTGATGCTCACATTTGACTTGCTGACAGTTGAGACACTTGGCTACAAACTCCACTATATCCTTCTTCATTCTTCGCCACCAATAGTGATGTCTCAGATCCTGGTACATCTTCGTGGTACCCGGATGGATGGAATACCGCGAACTATGGGCCTCCTCAAGAATCAACTCCCGAAGCCCATCCACATTGGGCACACAGATACAGCCCTGCATCCTCATCACCCCGTCATCTCCTATGGTCACATCTGGGGCATCACCCTATCGGACTCTATCCTGAAGAACCAAAAGGTGGGGATCATCATACTGGCGCTCTCTGATACGGTCATGAAGGAAAGATCGAGCAACCACACAAGCTAATACCCGGCAAGGCTCAAAAAGATCCAATCACGAACTGACTGCCTAAGGACTGAACCTCTAAGGCTAGAGGCCTCTCAGCTGCATGAAGGTATGCCAAACTCCCCAAACTCTCCGCCCGGCAACTCAAGGCGTCGGCCGCCACATTGGTCTTCCCCGGGTGGTATAATATAGTGATGTCATAGTCCTTTAGCAACTCAAACCACCTACGCTGGCGCAAATTTAGATCCTTCTGCCTGAATATGTGTTGCAAACTCTGGTGGTCCGTGAATATCTCACAGGGAACACCATATAAATAATGACGACATATCATCAGGGCGTGAACAATCGCTGCCAACTCGAGATCATGAACAGGGTAATTTTTCTCATGGACCTTCAACTGTCTGGACGCGTAGGCAATCACCCTACCGTCCTGCATCAACACCACTCCCAAGCCAATCCTCGAAGCATCATAATAAACTGTATAGGATCCAGAACCGATAGGCAAAACCAACACAGGAGCTGTAATCAGGGTTGTCTTGAGCTTCCGAAAGCTCTCCTCACACTCCTCAGTCCATATAAAAGATGCACCCTTCTGGGTCAGTCTGGTCATAGACGTTGAAATGGATGAAAATCCCTCCACAAAACGGCGATAATACCTAGCCAAATCGAGGAAATTGCGGATCTCAGTAGTTGAGGACGGTTTGGGCCAACTCTGAACTGCCTCCACCTTCCTCGGATCTACCTTGATCCCATCCGAAGACACCACGTGTCCTAGGAATGCCACAGAATCAAGCCAAAATTCACACTTAGAAAACTTGGCATACAACTTCTTCTCCCTCAATGTCTGAAGCACGGTCCTCAAGTGCTGCTCATGGTCCTCCTAGGACCTAGAATACACCAGAATGTCATCAATGAACACAATGATGAAAGTATCAAGATACGATCGAAATATGATGTGCATCAGGTGCATGAAGGCTGCTGGGGCATTTGTCAGCCCAAATGACATA
>MDKJ01109758.1:0-20489 GCA_005239525.1 Nicotiana knightiana
ATATATATATATATATATATATATATATATATATATATATATATATATATATATATATCGTAATACAATGTCAACCCACTCAACCTTTATGTAGACGTAAACATTGTAGCAAAGATAAGAATAACTTTACTATAATTACAGATCCATATACAAACATGATCAACTACAAGACAATATGCAATCACAATCTCCACTGAACTACAAAATACATGTAACAAATGTGAAAAGATGAATGACTATTTGCTTTATAAGTATATCAAGAAATGGACTCTGGAATCACTACGGCTCTTTGAACAACTTGTCTCAAGCATCCCATTTTAAGATCCTAAATTACTCAACAGAATCAAGCACCATCTTAAGCTAACCAGATTATGGTAGACTAAGAGAAGCATATATACTCAGTGCATACCTAGTAGTATTTCCCTCTTATTTATGTGAGGAGCTCTATATAAACCAAGGAATACACTAATACTTTTTCAAAAATAATTGCAACCAGACTTAACAATAAATTAACAAGTCAAGTAATCATAGAAACAACAATGGACATGAAACAATTATAACATGAGCAATTAAATTGGAAACGAGGAGGGGATCATGTAAGCAGACAATTTGGTGGTGAATAGATACTCGTCACTTCACCTATACACCACTCACATAGAGTTTCACATAACAATTTAGTTGGGGATTCATATTCCCTCAAGTCATGGTTTTAAACCAAGCACTTACCTCAACTTCGCATGCCACTCACTGTTCAATTATAGTTTTTCCTCTTGAATTCACCTTCAATACACTCGAATCTAACCATAATTAACTTAATATCATTAATTAATACTAAAGGAACTAACTTTACTAAAAATTATAATTTTTTCTAAGTTTTCTCAAAAAAAGTTAAAATCCGACCCCGGACCCGCTTGGTCCAAACTCGGGGTTCGGACCAAATCACGTTTACCCATTCACCCCGGAGCCCGAATATGCAATTAGTTTCGAAATCCGACCTCAATTCGAGGTAAATATTCAAATTTTACAAAATTCACTAATTCTACCCAAACCCTCAATTTTTACCATGAAAATTCTTGATTTTTGATTTAAAAGTGATGAAAAACATTGGTTAATTGAAATATAACAAACAAAAAAATGATTAGAGAATACTTACCCCAATCTCTATGGTGAAAATCGCCCAAATCCGAGCTCCCCAACTCAAAATATGACTGAATGAACAAACCCTAGTTTTATATATTTTTCTACCAGCTATTTTTCCTCGTTTCTCATACCAAACGATTCCAAAACTCGATTTTTATGTCTCCAATGGATTCCTTGTGAAATTCTGGTCAAGTTAGGCTTTTGAATCACTCAATTTGACCTTATAATGAAGGAGGTATGTAGGTTTTAATATTTGCAAATGGTGCAGATTTTTAAATACGTCGTCAGTAGCAATTTCGTAATTAATCCGAAAAAAAATCTGGCAACCCTGTTTTTAGTAAAATGACCATAAATTCCTCATACGATGTCCAAATTCGACGATTCTTTTTGCTACGTGTCCGTAATTATGATACGGATCTAATGCTTCAATCAAAACAGAAATCAAAGTTCATTTGCTCAATATGATATCATTTATGCTTGAAGAAACGACGTCAAAACATAAGAAAAATGAACGCAACACAACCCAAACCTATCTGAAACTCACTCGAGGCCCTCGGGACCTCAACCAATAATTCCAACAAGTTATATATCACTACCCGAACTTAGTCGAACCTCCGTAGCACCCAAAAAAAAAATACCAAAACACCAAATCAACCTCGAATTCAAGCCTAAGAACTTCTAAACTTCCAAAATTCGACAACGACGCCGAAACCTATCAAACCACGTCTGAATGACCTCATATTTTTCACACACGTCAAAAATGACACTACGAACCTATTCCAACTATCGGAATTCCATTCCGACCCAGATACCTAATTTTTCACAGTAGACCAAAATCGCCAAATTTCTAACTTTCGCCAATTCAAGCCTAATTCTACCACGGACCTTCAAATTACATTCCGGACACAATCCTAAGTCTAAAATCACCCAACGAAGCTACTCGATTTATAAAAATCTCAACCGAATTCGTTTACTCATAAGTCAACTTCCGGTTGACTTTTCTAACTTAGCTTTCTAACTAAGAGACTAAGTGTTCATTTCACTCCAAAACTACTCTGAACCCAAACCTACCAACTTGATAAAACTCAACACAGTTTAACAATACATAAAGAAGCATAAATGGGGGAAACGGGGCCATAACTCTCAGAACGACAGGCCAGGTCATTACAGTGTGTTTTTTAGGTGAAATTTGGGATTTGAGGCTAGGGATTTGGAGAGTTGATTTTGGGGATTTGAGTGGCAATTTTATGTCGGATTTTGACAAATTTGGTATGGTTAGACTCGTGGTCCAATGAGCTTTCGGGTTTTGTGACTTTTGTTAGATTTCAAGATGTAGGCCCGGGGGCCTGCTTGAAGCCAATTTGGATTTTGATTCATAATTTCGTATTTTTCTTGTGGAATTGATTCCTTTAGTCCCTATTGATTGTATTGTACTGCTTGTGGATAGATTCGGGTCATTTGGAGATCGAATTGCGAGGCAAGGGCGTATTGGAGTATAGTTTGGCTTGAGAAGTGATTGTAGGCTCTCCTTGACCCGTTTTGAAACTTTCCATGGCCCACCAATGATTTTATCCTTAGTCAACCTTTTTGAGCCTAAAGACTTTTTCATTCGATAACCATGTTACAAGCCTTTACCCGTTTTATAATGACCCTCTCTTGGCACCCGAGCTTTTCTTAGCACTCATGAGAAACAAATGGTGAATATATAAGTTTGGGGGAGAGACAAGGAGTATGAAAGTGGTATCAAGGCACACAAAGAGAAAAGAAACGAAGAAAAGGCAAGGCAAATAAAAAGAAATAAAGAACAAAAAGAAAAACACAAAAAGAAAGTGAATAATTTGAAGGGCTGAAGGAATTCAAAAGAAAGCAAAAGTGCAAAGCATTGAGAAAACAAAGAAGGAAAAAAGGAATATCTTGACCAAGAAAGAGTGATGCCAAGTCTTTCTAGTTCCCCAAGGAAAAATAAAATGACTCAAAGAGTCGGCAAAGCATGAGCCAAAAAGAGAAAATGGAGCGCTTAAGGAAAGATGAACCCGTTCTATTCCAACATTTCCCACCTTAGTCCAAAAGCCTTCACTACATGCCAAAAAAGCCCTATGTGATTTCAAGTCGAGTAAGCTTACATTAATGGTGATCTACATGAGGGGCAAGCATATGATACTTAGAGCCATACTTGTGACATTCTTTTGAGAGTGATGAGCGAACCTTTCACAAGTCATTGAATTGAGTGTCACCTTCTTAAGTGAGATGAGCTAACGGAGAGTATAAGAGGAGGAGTTTGGGGTCCACAGTGACCTACATAAAAGTGCGAACTTCCTTGATGAGTAAAGTCAACTCTTGATGCTCAAGTGTCACATTAGAGCTATTTATGCTTTAACATTCAAAATATTTCCTTGTTGATAATTCATGAGTGCGTGAGTAATTGTTGGTCCCAGGTGATGTGTGTTTGATTCAACTTAGGCTTGCTGAAATAGCTCTTTTCTTGTGGAGGTGGAAATTACCTTATTTTCTTGAGGAGAAGCAAAAGCTTAAGTTTGGGGGAGTTGATAAGTAGGGATTTTGACTACTTATTTGCACCCTTTTACTTTCTTTTTAGCTCAAAAATGCTTAAAGGTATCCCCAAAAGCTGATAAAATGTGCTCTCGTGCAGGAGTATTGGAAAATGAGCGAAAGCGATGAAATTCAACTCAAGAAGAAGTAATTTTGAACAAGGACTAAAACCAAGTAAAAAGGGGCAATGTGCGGACCACATAATTTTATCTGCGGCTGCAGAACATGAAGAAATTCTGACAGTCCTCCTTTGCAATGTGCGGCCGAAGATGAAGATCAGATACTTGGAGTTTTAAGTCCATCAAGAAGTGCGAACCGCACTATTATTGTGCGGGCACAAAATTCAAGAGTGTGGCCGCACTCAGAAATGTGCAGTCCGTAGAATCTGAAGAAGTGCGACCGCAATTCAGAATTGTGCGACCGTAGAAGTACCTCATGTCAAGCTCGGCTTCAAAGTGCGGACCACACACAGAATTGTGCACCGCATAACCTCCGAAAGGGCAATTTTGTCCAAAAATTTTCAGTTGTGTATAAATAGTCTTTTTTGTCAAAATTAGGTAAAGTTTGAAATTCAGAAAGTAGGGAACCATTTTTATTTACTGCTTTGGGAAAGTTCATGATAGTTTGTCTATTTTACATTGGATTTTTATCTCTTTATCAATTAATATGAGTTTAATCTTCTTTTCTTCTTTAATTTCTGCATTTTCATCTATGAGTAGCTAAATTTTTAACTAGGGTTGTGACCTAACCCTAGTGTGGGTGCCTAATGGGTGGTTGATTTAGGGATTGTTTATAGTTGGGTGTGTGATATTTAGCATAGATCTTGCTTTAGTTTTAGAATTAATGGTTGCAAACATTGATTCAAGACTACTTGACTTAGTCTCTACTTGAGAAAGAGTGATTGAGTCTAGGAAAACTTGGCTAACAAGAAATTGGGATGAACTCAAGAAACTGATAGCCCCAATTAAAGGGTTGAATCTAAAGATAGTGAAACCCAACTTGAGCATCTATCACTTGTTATGTGAATTACCCATTTGGTCTTGAGAAAGCCAAATTGGGCAAGACCACTCTAACTACCGAGAGGTATCGAGTGGGTAATTGCATGTTGATTGCTATATTACATTTCAACCAACAAAACCCTCTCTAAAGCCCACAACCCATTAGGCAACCAACTAGGTGAAAGTCACAACCTTAGATTTTATCAACTTGAAAAACAACAACATCAAAAATATTGTTCTTTAGCTTTACATTTGCAAACACTAGCATAAATCTAGAAGTAGAACAAAACAACAAAGTATGTGAAAGTGAAATTAAGGCACATTATACACTTAGTATAAGTATATATCTAATCCCATCTACGCTCCCTGAGGAATCGACCCCGACTCAAGTTGGGTAATTATTATCTCATCGACCGCTTCACAACCCCAAAAGCTGGTATGAACTTGGGAGACATCACAGACCCACTAGTTGCTCCATCTCAGGAGCAGGTACCAGATACGGTTGAGCAAGTGGGGCCAGATCGGGCACCAGGTGTGCTTATTGTAATTCTAGGCCTTCGGGAGGCCTTAGCTTAGATTCTGACTGTGTGTACCAGTCTTGCTCAGTGGTATCTGTTCCTGCTGTAACAACCACTTCTCAGGCTGGGGAGTTACCTAGAATCCCGCTATCCGTAGACCAGAGAAAGTGATGCAGGGACTCCAGACACCAGGGGCACTACCAGTCCAGTCGCCTGCAGCTGCTCAAGCCCCGGTGGTCCCCGTTATGGCTGATGATGAGCAGAAGAGACTTGAGAGATTTGAGAGACTTCGACCTCCATCTTTTAGCGGTGTTGGGTCAAAAGATGCTAAGGGCTTTCTGGATAAGTGCGAGCGGATGCTTCAGACAGCGGGTATTCTGGAGACCAGTGGGGTCTCATTCACTACTTTTCAGTTCTCTGGGATGCTTTCAGATGGTGGGAGGCTTATGAGAGAGCAGTCCGGTCCGTGCAACACCACTTACTTGGCAGGACTTCTCCTTTCTCTTCTTGGAAAAGTTCGTGTCACAGTCTCACAAAGAGGAGCTGCGCAGACAGTTTGAGCAGTTATGGTAGGATGATATGCCTGTGATGCAGTACGAGATGAGGTTTTCTAAGTTGGCCCATCATGCGATTTGGATGGTTCCCGTGGATAGGGAGAGCAGGAGGTTCATTGGCGGCCTTACCTATCAGTTGCAGTTGCTTATTACTCGAGAGATGGTATCCGATGCTACTTTTGATGAGGTGGTCGACATTGCTCGGCATATAGAGATGGTCTGAGGCCAGGAGTGGGGAGAGAGGGAGACCAAGAGGCCTCGTGGTTCAGGTGGTTTTAGTGGTGTTCCTTCCAGGGGTCAGTCCACCATGGCAGGGGTCGTCCTTACAGGCATGCTCATACAGCTCGACCAGCTCATCGTGGTGCATCAGTTAGCCATGGTTCTTACAGTGCTCGCTTAGGCCAGTCTTCATTCATAGGACTGCCATCGCAGAGTTCTCACCGTGCCTCGTCCGCTCAGGTTTCTACGGGTAGTTCTTTGGGGTATCAGGAGCAGCAGTTCCATCAGAGTAGGGGTTGTTTCGAGTGCGCAGATTTTGGTCATATCAAGAGATATTGCCCTAGGTTGTTGAGTGGGACTCTACAACAGAGTTCTCGGCCGATGGAACCAGCACCAGCAGCTACACCACCCGCGCAGCCAGCTTCGGATGGGGCTCAGTCAGCTAGAGGTCACCTTAGAGGGGGAGGCCGATCAGGTGGCGGTCAGGCCCGATTCTATGCTCTTCCCGCCAGGCCAGATACCGTTGCTTCAGATGCAGTGATCACAAATATTGTTTCAGTTTGCCACAGGGGTGCCTATGTATTATTTGACCCGAGTTCCACTTATTCGTATGTCTCATCACATTTTTCTCATTATCTGGATAATGCCCCGTGAGTCCTTAGTTTCATCAGTTCATGTCTCTACGCCGGTGGGCGATACTATTATTGTGGATCTTGTATATCGGTTGTGTGTAATGACTATTGGGAGTCTGGAGAGTAGATTTGATCTCTTATTGCTTTGTATCGTCGATTTCGACATGATCTTGGGTATGGATTGGTTATCTCCATGTCATGTTGGTCTAGATTGTCACGCTAAGCGGTTCTATAGACTATGTTTCCAGCAGAGAGATTTCATATTTGAAGGCCCAGGTAAAGGTTGTTTATCTTATTTGGCCTTTGTGAGGGATGTTAGTGTTGATGCTCCCACTATTGATTCTGTTCCGGTGGTGCGGGAGTTTTAGGATGTGTTTCCTCCAGACCTGTTGGGCATGCCGCCCGACAGGGATATTAACTTTGGTATTGAATTGGTACCGGGCACTCAGCCCATTTCTATTCCACCGTATCGTATGGCACTAGCTGAGTTGAAGGAATTGAAGGATCAACTTCAAGATATCCGTTCTGTTTGTGAAGAAGAATGATGGTGCTATGAGGATGTGCATTGATTATAGGCAGTTGAACAAAGTTACAATCAAGAACAAGTATCATTTGCTGCGTATTGATAATCTGTTTGACCATCTTTAGGGAGCGAGGGTGTTCTCCAAGATTGATTTGAGGTCTGGGTATCATCTGTTAAAGATCGGGACTCGGATATTCTAAATACAGCATTCAGGACCTGTTATGGTCATTATGAGTTCCTTGTGATGTCTTTTGGGCCGACCAACGCCCTAACATCATTCATGCATATGATGAACAATGTGTTTCAGCCTAATCTCGACTCGTTTGTTATAGTGTTCGTTGATGATATCCTGGTGTACTCTCGTAGCTAGGAGGAGCATGCCCAACATTTTAGGATTGTGTTGTAGTGGTTGAGACAGGAGAAGTTTTAGCCAAGTTCTCCAAGTGTGAGTTTTGGCTCAGTTCAGTGGAATTCTTGGGACACGTGGTGTCCAGTGAGGGTATTCAGGTGGATCCAAAGAAGATAGAGGCGGTTCAGAGTTGGCCCAGACCGTCCTCAGCTACGGAGATTCAGAGCTTTCTCGGCTTGGCCGGTTATTATCGTCGCTTCGTGGAGGGTTTCTGGTCTATTGCATCACCATTGACCAGATTGACCTAAAATGGTGCTCTTTTCAGGTGGTTGGATGAGTGCGAGGAGAGATTTCAGAAGCTCAAGACTGCCTTGACCACAACTCCAGTTCTAGTTTTGCCTTCAACTTCAGGCTCTTACACATTATATTGTGATGCTTCTCGGGTCGGTATTGGGTGTGTGTTGATGTAGGAGGATAGAGTAATTGCTTATGCTTTGCGCTAGTTGAAGCCTCATGATAAGAACTACCATGTTCATGATTTGGAGTTAGCTCCCATCGTTTATGCATTGAAGATTTGGAGGCATTATCTCTATGGTGTGTCTTGTGAGGTGTTTACGGATCATCTAAGTCTCCAGCACTTGTTCAAACAAAAGGATCTAAATTTGAGGTAGCGGAGGTGGTTGCATTTGCTGAAGGACTATGATAGAACCATTCTGTATCATCCCGGGAAGGCCAATGTGGTGGACGATACCTTGAGTAGAAAGACGGTAAGTATGGGTACCTTGCATTCATACCCGTTGGTGAGAGACCTCTTGCATTTGATGTTCAGGTCTGGGCTAACCGGTTCGTGAGATTGGATATTTCTAAGCCCAGTGGGGTTCTAGTTTGTGTGGTTTCTCGATCTTCCTTATTCTCATCAGAGAGAACCAGTATGATGATCCTCATTTGCTTGTCCTCAAGGACAGAGTACAGCACGGTGATTTCGGAGATGTGACTATTGTGGATGATGGGGTATTGAAGATGCAGGGTCAGATTTGTGTGCCCAATGTAGATGGGCTACGTGAGTTGATTCTTGAGGAGGCCCACAGTTCGCGGTATTCCATTCATCCGGGTGCCACAAAAATGTATCAGGACTTGAGGTAGAACTATTGGTGGAGGAGGATGAAGAAAGACATATTGGGGTTTGTAACTCGGTGCCTTAACTGTTAGCAGGTGAAGTATGAGCATCAGAGACCGGGTGGATTGCTTCAAAGGATAGAGATTCTAGAGTGCAAGTGGGAGTGGATCACCATGCACTTCGTAGTTAGGCTCCACGAACTTCGAGGAAGTTCGATGTTATTATGTGATTGTGGATCGGCTGACCAAGTCCGCACACTTCATTCCAGTTGGTACTACCTATTCTTCGGAGCGGTAGGCTGAGATTTACATCCGAGAGATTGTCCGCCTTCACGGTGTGCCAGTGTCTATCATTTCAGATCGAGGTACGCATTTTACATCACAACTCTGGAGAGAAGTAAAGCGAGAGTTGGGCACCCAGGTTGAGTTGACCACAACATTTCACCCTCAGACGGGCGGACAGTCCGAGCGCACTATTCATATATTGGAGGGCATGTTACGTGCTTGTGTCATTGATTTTGGGGGTTCTTGGGATCAATTCCTGCCACTCGCGGAGTTTGCCTCCAACAACAGCTACCAGTCGAGCATCCAGATGGCTCCGTATGAGGCTTTGTATGGGACATGGTGTAGATCTCCGATGGGTTGGTTCGAGCCTGGGGAGGCTAGGCTTTTGGGTACTGACTAAGTTCAGGATGCATTGGACAAGGTTAAATTGATTCAGGAGCGGCTTCGCACGTTGCAGTCCAGACAGAAGAGTTATGCCGACAGGATGGTCCGTGATGTTGCTTTCATGGTTGGGGAGAAGGTTCTTTGGAAGGTTTCACCCATGAAGAGTGTTATGAGGTTCGGAAAGAAAAAGAAGTTGAGCCCTCGGTACATTGGGTTGTTTGAGGTACTTCGGAGGATTGGGGAGGTGGATTACGAGCTTGCCTTGCCACCTAGTTTGTCGGGTGTGCATCCAGTATTTCATGTTTCTATGCTCCGGAAGTATGTTGACGATCTGTCTCATGTTTTGGATTTTAGCACGGTTCAGCTGGATGGTGATTTGATTTATGATGTGGAGCCGATGGCTATTTTGGGTCGGCAGGTTCGGAAGTTGACGTCAAAGGATATAACTTTAGTGAAGGTGCAGTGGAGACGTCAGCCAGTTGAGGAGGCTATTTGGGAGACTAAGCGGGAGATGCGGAGCAGATATCCACACCTATTTGAGACTCCAGGTATATTTCTAGACCCGTTCGAGGACGAATGTTTGTTTAAGAGTGAGAGGATGTAACAACCCGGTCGGTCGTTTCGAGAGTTGCAGCCACGTTCCCCCATTTTTTCTACTATTTTTTTTTTCTTTACTATTGTTGTATGACTTGTCGGGGTATTTGGTTCTGGTCCGGAAGGATTTCAGAATGAAATGAGACACTTAGTCTGACAATTAAGTTAGAAAAGTTAACCGGATATTGACTTATATGTAAACAACCCCAAATTCGAGTTTCAATGGTTTCGTTAGCTTCGTTGAGTGATTTTGGACTTAGGAGTGTGTCCGGGTTGTGATTTGGCGGTCCATAGTAGAATTAGGCTTGAAATGGCGAAAATTGAAATTTTGGATAGTTTGATCAGGGGTGGACTTTTTTATATCGGGGTCGGATTGGATTTTTGAAAGTTGGAATATGCTGTTGGTTTCATTTGTGACTTGTGTGCAAAATTTGAGGTCAATCAGACGTGGTTTGATAGGTCTCAACATCGTTTGTAGAATTTGGAAGTTTCAAAGTTTATTAGGCATGAATTGGGGTGTGATCCATATTTTTGATGTTTTTTGAGGTGATTTGAAGGTCCGACTAAGTTCGTATGATGTATTAAGACGTGTTGCTATGTTTGGTTGAGGTCCCGGGGGCCTCGAGCTAATTTCGGGTGATTAACGGATCGAGTTTTGAAGTTGTAAGGTTGCTGAAGAATTTCCACTGCTGGTGTAATCGCACCTGCAGAGTGGGAACCGCAGGTGCGAGCCCAAAGAAACGGGAAGGGAGCCGCAGAAGTGTCCAAGAAAGAGATGAGAAGAGGTCTCAAATGCGAAGATTCTCCCGCACCTGCGTGGCCGCATAAGCGAGGTGTTGGGCGGAGATGCGGGATGGTGCACAGGTGCGATGGACTGTCCCGCACTTGCGATTGCACAGATGCGGGTAGTGTGTCGCAGAAGCGGAGGTAGCTGGGTTAAGTGAATTTCGCAGAAGTAGAGTTTCCACCACAAAAGAGGGATCGTGGAAGCGAATTTTGGTACCGTAGGTGCGGTTTAACTGGGCAGAACCTACATACGCGAAGGGTTCGAAATTTTCACTATTTCTAACATTTTGAGCGCGGATTTTGGAGATTTTTGAGAGGGTTTTTGAAGAGATTCTTGAGGTAAGTTCCTGGTGTTCATTTTTATTCAATATATTTGGTTTCCCATTGATTTTCCCACCTAGTTGGTATGTTTTTGAGGTGAAATTTAGGGGTTTGAGGCTAGGGATTTGGAGACTTTTGGGGATTTGAGTGGCGATTTGATGTCGGATTTTAACAAATTTGGTATGGTTAGACTCATGGTCGAATGGGCTTTCGAGTTTTGTGACTTTTGTTGGATATTGAGATGTGGTCCTAAGGGCCGGCTTGAAGCCGATTTCGGATTTTGATTCATAATTTTGTATTTTTCTTGTGGAATTGATTCCTTTAGCCCGTATTGATTGTATTATACTGCTTTTGGCTAGATTCGGGTCATTCGGAGGCCGAGTTGCGAGGCAAGGGCGTATTGGAGTAGAGTTTGGCTCGGATTGAGGTAAGTAACAGTTTTAAATCTAGTTCTGAGGGTATGAAACCCCGTATTATATGTTATGTGATTGTTTTGGAGGTGATGCACATGCTAGGTGACGGGCGTGTGGGCGTGCACCGTGGGAGTTGTGACTTGGCCCATTCCGTAGAACTGTAAAGTTGAATAACTTGTTGTCAGCTATATGCTCTCCATGTGTTATAGAAATTTGACTGTGAATCATGCTAGAAACCATTCTTAGGCTATGTGTTGGTGATGTAGAGACCCATTAAGGTCGTGATACCTATTGAATCTTCCTGCTTATTGCTACTTGTACTCAGTCGTAGTCTTACTTGCATATTATACCTCAGTCTCTGTTATTCCTTGTTGATACTTTATATCATTTCTGTTTTGGGCTGATTTTCCTTGATTACTGAGAGCCCGTGAGACTAGAGAGGTTGATGACTAAGTGAGGCTGAGGGCATGATTGTGAGGTATTGATACCATAACACGTGATTTGTCCGTCCGGAACCAGATATTTATCCTGTAGCATGTGAGTTGTCCGTGTGGATTCTGATATGATACTGTAGCAGGTGAGCTGTCGTGCGGATCCTGATATGATACTATAGGGCGTGAGTTGTCCGTGCGGATTATAGAGCTTGGGATGTAGGAGCCCCTCCGGAGTCTATAAACCCCAGGAAGCGCAAGTACCTGTTGAGTGCAAGTGTTGAGGGTTGAGTGTTGTGCCGAGTGATGAGCTATTGAGGAATTCTGAATGACTGTTGCGTTGAGATGTTGTATTTGCTTTCATTGTTGTTGCACATAACTGCCATATACCACTGTTTGAACTTCTGAAAGATATCATATCTGGTTTTTACCTGAATTTGGCTTTTATAAACTGATTTGACTTAAATTGCCGGATTCGAAAGCATGTCTATTTTTCCTTGTTGAAACTACTGGAAATGAACAATAATTGTGTAGCTCGTCACTATCTTCAGCCCTTTATTTAGTATTGTTACTTATTAAGTTGGTTGTACTAACGCTACACAGTGCACTTCGTGTGCAGATCCAGGTGTTCCCGGTCATAGCGGGTGTTGATACTTGAGCAGTTGATCTCAGAGACTATCGAGGTAGCTGCATGGCGTTCACAGACCTTGACTCTCCTTCATTATCTTTATTTGCATTTCAGTTCTTATTCCTTAGACATTGTAATACTGTTCCCTGGTATAGATGCTCATTACTCGGTGACAACCCGATTTTGGGAGAGATTTGTATTACGTTGTGGATTTATTTCTGTCCTTGAAAGGTTTTCCTAAATATTAACTGTTTCCATATAATTTTCAAAGCTTTTTCTGTGTTGAGATGGTTGAGTAGTGGTTCGCCTAGTTCCACGATAGGCGCCTTTTTGGGTCGTGACACGAGTAGTCTAAACTGATCACATGATCATAGTAAAGAGTATCCGTGCTTTATACTTTATTTTATCGTGGAACATGTACATAGTTCAAATTCATAAAATTCGAGTATAGTTCTTAAGGGTGTTGAAAAGTGATATTGTTATAGCCGTTAAGTCAGCTCGTTGTGCGATGGATTCTATTCGTTGTTGTGATAGCTCGAAAGAGCACTTTCCAGCTTCTGCATCTTTCAATCTTGATATCTTTCGTCGAGCTATTTCTGATTTCTTCATTCTTGAGAAAATTGGTTGGCCTAGCCGAAGCAGATTTTGGCAACCAGCAAGTATTCAGACAAAGAAAGTAAAGAACACAGAAGAGTATCTCTAAGTGTTTCGTCCCAAAATATTGAGAGGCAGACAACATGAAGTTTATTAGTCTAGCTAATTATTCATATAGCAAGTCCCAACTTTCCTTAGTAACGGCTAATATCATCATTGATTCAAGATATGGTAGTAAATAATAAATACTCAGAAAATAACCAACACGGGCACATAGACATCACATCCGTAAAAATTATTTGTTGTCCATCCAGCAATATAAATTTTTAACATTGGAAATGGCTCAAAATCGATAATATTACTAATCCCTGTAGTTTTTGTCTCAAGTGATGATTTAAGATCGTAACTCAGTATTAGTCATTCTATATTAGCATTCCTAATTAAATGAGTGAGTTCTCACCTACTGTTATCCTGAAAAGCTGCAGTTAAGCAAGTTAAAACAATTAACCATGTCCGAGGCCATATGAGCAACTTCATGGTAAGCAAAGAAGGCAGGAATTTAAGACGATATCATCTCAATACCAGTATTCTCCTCTGAATCAGGTACATCTTGAGGAAGGAGGCGAAGTAGTGGTAAAGGCAACAGAGAGCTGAGGTTGCAGACAATTATTAGGAGAGCCAAGTTGTCAAATCTGTCCTTGGTGACTCCAAACATCTGAGTTAGACCTGCACCAAGTAGGCCCCCAAGGGTACTTCCCCCATTGGCTATGGACATAAGGGTTGCAAAGAAAGTTGCTTCCATTCCCAGTGGACATATTCTTGCAGCTAATACAAGAACAGGCATGAAAAAAGCCTGAAAAAAGTATAAGTTAGACAGTCGTGAAATAGTTGCCATTTGCCACAATACCATAATTCTACACTCCAAAGAAGCATTATAAGACACAAGATTACCTGACCAAGAACAGATAGGATCAACGAATCCCCAATTGAAAACCACTCATCACTAATGCCAAACTGCCGGTTCAACCCGGTTACCAGTAGAACCTATCAAGACACCAGTTAGACTTGAGTCAATCTAAAGCACCAGTAATTAGGGCCAACAGGGAAGACACAACATAGACCTGAAGCACAGAAGATATTTTGGGACAAATACCTGAGTCATCCCAAGAGCTGAACCAATAATAGCTGTCACAAGGAATATTTTCCTTAAGGGAACTTTCTTTAAGAAACTGTTATACAGTGCAACACCAATCAGTGATGCAACTGAAGTAACCAGCTTAACGCGGCCTAAGAACTCTGGAGTGAAACCAAGTTTATTTGTTCTACAATCAACAAACTTCAGTTAAAAACTTGTATCTTGCATGTAATAGTTATTTGGAAAGCAAACATAAACCTGGATTTGAGCATACATGAAATAAAACATAGCAGAACCTGACTGTGGTGTTGCCTGAAATAGGAAAATAAATAGCGTGGGAAGAAGAATATTAGGCTGCTTAACAGCTCCCCATAACTGGAAAATGCTACTTTTTGAACTCTCAAAGAAGCCATTGCCTAAAGAAAGACTCCTTGCTGGGCCATGTACAGGCTCCTCTTTCACAAGTACAGATACTGCAGATGTTATCAACGGAAGTAATGCTGTTACACCAAAAACGGACCTGGAGTAACCAAAAGAGAATTAACTAACAGACTCTTGACGTCGCTCAGACCAATACAGGCATACAATATCTCAAAAGACTGACTATCCTACCTCACACCATAAGAATCCACAAGGGAGCCACTGAAGTAAGAACTGACAATTCCCCCAAATGCTGAAGAACCCCAGCATAGTGACTGAAGAGATCCTGACATGCTTTGAGACTCACCACGTGCCCGCTCAACAACCATGGAGTCTACGACCTACATCATACCTCAATCTTATATTCAGCAGCAAGAGGAACACTTCAAGCAAAAGAAAGATAAGCTACATTCCATTTGCCAGCAAATATTTCATATAGGTATATGTAATAACTAAAACTCAAGCTCAAGAACTTCGTCCCCGGTATGTAAGAGTGAAAAGATATCAACACAAACATGGAATTATGATAGAGGGGTCTGGCAATGAGTGGCGCAGTAGCCTGTGATCCAGCTAACCCTTAAAATTGGTGATACAAAGATATATTTAGTTTATCCAACTTACATCCTCGAAATTTGCACTGAAAATCCATGTGATGTATTATTCCATTTCAAACTGATAATAGCTCACTCTAAGCTATGCTGTTGTGCTATTATTTCCAAAATATACGAAGCAGCAGCATCATAGCCTTTTGCTTCCTTATGGTTCTGAATTCTGATTTGGAAATTCATCATCCAACAACAAAGTCTTACTATGTTTCTCAGGAGGAAAGAGTTCCTATTAATAGATGCCAATGACATTAGCAGTGAGAAAAATCACATGATTTAAAAAGATACAAGATTTGCTTGAGGTGTCAATAGTCCACAGAAATTCATAAAAGTAGAACAGGTAAGCTGGCAGGTTGGAAAAGTCATTTGTTATAAGTAGTTAGCTCTCTCTGACAAGGTTAACATTAAGGAAGCAACTTATAGGTTTAGGAAACCAAGATCAAGTCATTGGCCTACTTCAGACAGCAATATCCCAAGAACTAAAATGGACAATGCATGTTAGTATGATCATTCTCGTGATTCTCTTTCATACTTCTTCGGAGTGTAAGAAATAACAACCCATAGACAGTGAGAGATACAACAACTTATAGGCACATACTTCATTTAGATAGTTTGTGTATGTTCCTATTGTAACTTGGACCAAACACTGCCTAAACCTTGTTCAGCACACCATAGGAGTCTTTTTTCTAAAAAAATTTATAAGGATCACCATGGGAATTAACATAGTCTATTTGTAGAATACTGATTAAAGAAGCAATTTCACATTCATATACATCCTTTCTTAAGACATACACAATTTTAAAAAGTGAATGCTTTAAATGAGGTGATGACACAATTCGATATGGTACAGGAGAGATCCCGGTTTCCAGTCTCACCGCCAACTTTATCAAAAAAATTCACGTACTTGGTCCATAGAAAAGAACATTCACTGCACGTGAAAGGACGGAGCGTTAAAGGCATACATAAATCAATAAAAATATACCCTCTCTAATAGTTTAAATATTTGGATGAGGCGGTCACACAATCCAATAATTGAGCTTTTGAACATTTATCAGAATATCTTTCTGTTTCAATACAACTGTTTAATAAACATGCCTCAGATCTTCGTCTCTGTCCCTTTTTGCCAAAGATGCATCTGAGAGACTTCGTTCAGAATTTCAATAGGCAAAACATTTACTTTTTCCAGGTCCAGCTTAGGCGTAATTAGCAAGAACTTGTGAATTTAATGAATTAGAATAATGCAGGACATTGACCTTAGGGCGCATAATTTTTATATAAGATGGTTTCTATTTCACAACCTCCTAACCCATATTGAAGGTCCAAAGCCCAAAAAGACTGCTGTCAATCTCTTGATCCAAGTCAAAAGCAGTTAAGATAAACAATGTAGTGAACAGGCTTGCATCTCATAACTTGGTAACAGACTCATCATGAGACTCAAATAACTGAAACCAACTAATAACAAAAAGGAACTTACAACATCTGAGAAAGCAACAGAAAGAGAACCAATAAGTATGCAGAAAGCAGCACCGTACTTGCTGTCAACAAAGGTGGCCATAAAAAACCATGAGAGTGCGCCAAGGAGTCCTGATAATACCAAGTACGATCTTCTTCGGTAACCAAAGAGTGGGAAGGAATCACTACAAGACCGAAATTCAAGTAATGAAGAATTAGTTGCTGGGAATAATTAGTAGATGAATAAGGATGAAATGCAAATTGAATCCGACCTGATGAATCCATATAAGGGCTTTATAAGCCATGGCAATGATGAGAAACCAGATATCACAGCTGTCTAGTTAGACACAAAAGTGTCAGTTGTTGTACTCAAATCAAAGGAAGACGTTGCTAATGACAAATAAATATGAGACCTCATCAGACAGTTCCCGTTTAAAATGCGCTCTATCAAATGAAGACAGAAATGCTTAATCAAAGGTTCATAAATTGGCAATGCCTCATACTCAATATCTTTATGGAAAAAACTATGAATTTATTTCAAAAATCCATGTATAATTTCATGGTTAGAGGACCTAGATGAGGATGAGTAACATGCTAATAGGTTGATATTACATTGTTCAATCAGTTCTATTTAGTGTTCAATCTGATTAGAAAATAGATAAATGCTGTTAAATGACATAAGATAAGCATGGTATACGATGGGTGAAAGTTCTATAATAAAGAAGAGGAAGACGAGGATGATAGGATGTGGCTAAATTAACGTAAATAAGTTCATATATTTACATGACTATTAAAGATAACAAAAGCAATGTTAACCAGACCACATCATGATGATATAATTGGCTGAAAGTAGACAGAAAAAGCACATAAACTAGTGTCTAACATTTACACTGTATTAGTTGAAGTTAGAAAATTCTGAAATTCTGGTGTAGCATGAAGTAGAAATTTAGAAAATTCTGTAACATCTAATATGAGAACAACAACTATGCATCAGTCCCAAACAAGTTGGGTTGGCTATATGAATCCTAACTAACCATATTTCTCCAATTAAATTCATCTCAGGCGACCATAAAATATCCTTTGAATTTTGTTACACAAAGAGAGATACAGTAGGACAGGAGGAGAAGAAAGAACGGTACTTATGAGATGAACCAAGGAAGGTGGAGATTTCACTTCAATAAACTTGTATTTCGAATAACATACTCAGAATGTACCCTAAATTCAAAGTCCATTGATTAATTCAAGCTATGTAATTAGTTTTCCAACTCGAATGTGCAATTTTGATGAAATATGAAGATTTATCTGCTGAAAATTCTTTTATTATATTGTAGAAGTTCAACCAACAATGTAAAAAAGTATTCAAGGTGAGGATGACATACCTCTGCAGGGTCTAGATGCAGGTTGTCCTTCAAATAAAAGCTAACAGCAAGATCTGAAAGGCCTAAGATACCTTGAACAAAATATACCATGGCAATTGCAATGTTATCTGGGGTTAGGTCCACCCCAAAGCATCTGACTGAACTAATAGAGTATTTGTTCCCATGAGGGCCAATTTTATTGGATGAACTAGAATCTTCCTCGACAGTGGTTGTCAGAAGATCCTCCTTTCCTGCACATTTATAGATAAGGAATTTGAATATGAGCTCCATAATACCACAAGTATTGGAACCAATGCCAGCTTTTAGGAACATGAATGTTATTAAGATGTGTGACCATAGGGTACACTGTTAATTACTTAAATAGTACTACGTCTCAACACGCCCCTTCAGATCCCTAGAACAAGTATCAATTAAATACACAGATCCTGAGTCTGCAGTTGGTTTTACAACCTTCAAGAAATTAAGGTTGATAGAGCCATTTCTACGATGAAGTTGTAGTTACGGTAATTTCATGATACGGTGCATGTTACTGCTTAGCAATTAAGCAGTAGCCAATACTAATTACTCCTATTAAACACTTTGAAAGAGTTAAAGATCGTTCTTCCAGTATCACTCTCTCCTCTACTTTGGAAAGATTTTCTCAATGGTCTCCTCAGCTTCATGCTTCAAAGCACAATGGAAAACTTCAAGAAGTTTCCCTACCGGTGATGGACTTGATTGAATATCACATGAGCAAAAATGTTCTGCAAATCTTTTTTAGCATCTAATTGTGTTATCGTGATTAATGAATTGGTAGGACATAGCATGAGGTCTCAGGTTCAAATCCTAGTGGAAGCCAAAAAATAAAAAACACGAGGTGATTCCTGTAGTATGACAATATGGATTTACGTCAGAAACCATATTGATTAGGAACTCTATATTCACAAGCTGACAATTTCAGCTGCCGATTATCAAACTTGAAATTGTAATAACGAATTAGCTAATAGGTTCCCACACTATTTAACTCAAGTCCTTTCCTTTCCTAGAAAATGAGCTAAGAAAATATAATAACTGTAGTAAATTAATCTCACATACAAAATTTGAAATAAAATTGCGTAATACAGACATATCCGTAATTATGTGTGCGTAACTTACGATCTATAGAATCAAGCAACGGTTCGGCGTCGTTGTCTCGTTCGACGGTGGTTTCCGACATTTCGACTGCGACTGACATCGTAATGTCAGGTGGAGATGACGACAGAATGCCGTCTCCGGCGAATGCGAGCGAGAATGGGAGAGAGGAGGAGGAGGAAGCTCAAAATTGGATTTATGGAGGGGAAGATTGAGATTAAGTTACAACTTAATGTTGCCATTTAAAAAATTAATGTTTCAATTCGTAGTTCGTACTGCCTAAGATTTTTTGTTAATAAGAAAATGAAAATATTTAAAAATGACTGGCTGATCCAGACCGAATCCAAATGCAGAAGTTGACCCTCTACTCATTGATTGTTATGAGCAGGAATTAAACAAATTTAAGATCGGTGACTTTGGAGAAAATTTGGGGTAGATGATCACGTGTAAATATTCTTACTCCTTCCTGTCCATTTATTTTTTGGCTCTATAATTTGTTCATTAGAAATATGATACCACAATTCAGGTAACTTTCTTGATATTTAAAATAATTAAATATCGTGAATCATAAAAAAAAATCAAAAAATTAATTAAAGTGTTCCCGAAGAAGTACATGATACATCTACAAACTTAAACTCAAAATCATTCAAACTAATGATTATCTAATAAAAAGTTACCCCACTAAATTAGTTTTTATCCCTTAAAATCACTAACTTATGGCTTGTTAATCAGACAATAAATCCTCAAAAAATCTACTAAATCTAACCGAAAAGCAAGTAGAGTCATATATTTACACACTTTATGTTTATCTTAAATGTATCCATGTAAGGAGGATTAATATTTGGCTCTGCTTGATAACGAGGAAAGCATCTTGGCATTTAGCTGATTTCTTGGCTTTCCGATCAAATTTAATGATTTTTTTACCGTATTTGTTTTTTGATTGAAGGAATACATTATTCTAAACACATTAGATAGCGTATAAAACGTAAATCGAGAACTTACTTGTTCTTCGTGAAGCGGAAGCGAAAACAGATGAACGGCGGCTAGAATTACTGGTCGGCGGTGGTTGTCACGGTGTGTTGGATCAACCCCCAATTCCACAGTCTAAACCTAGTTCAATTGAGAGAGGAAGAAAGGCGTAGAAAAATGCTGCTAAGCTTATTTTTAATGTACACACTAAGTGTACTTATATAGGGAATATTTAGGGTTAACTAATAACCCTATTGGGCCTTAGAGCACCCCTTATGGGTGGACCCAATATTTCCTACATCTCTCACTCACACATAATGAGAGTGCTCATCTAGCCTGAGAAACGTATTCTCAGTTCATCTCCTCAATCAATCATACAGGGAA
>ML392346.1:0-14980 GCA_005239525.1 Nicotiana knightiana
TCTACTTGATCCTAGATTGAATGAGCTCGATTAGTAAAGTATTACACTACGGGAAAGCCTATGGTGCATCTTTTGTGGCATATGAATGTTGTTTCTGAGAGCAAGTGAGTTCTTTCTATCTTGAGTTCCTCAGTGTTCTTAAATATTATTGTGTGAGGAACTAGCTCTTTGCTTTGGTGAGGGCACATGATTCATGAAGGAAAGGTAATGTTGTTGACCTCTATGTTAGAGTAGTTAGTGAATTGTGAATAAAGCATGGTATTTGTGAGTCGATTATTGAGGCGAGGATGTCACACCTTTGTGCTTGAACTGTTTTAAATATTCTTGGTATAACGTGTTAAGAGATTTGCTTAATAAGTTGTGTACATGAGTGTAGTTTGATTGCTCGAGGACGAGCAAATGTTTAAGTGTGGGGTATTGATGCGAGGCTAGAATTCATGGTTTAACATGTTATATGCCCTACATTTTATGTGCGTTAATGATAAAAATACACTTTTTATGTGCATAATGGAGTCTATTTCATGTGTAGGTGAATTGGAGATGGAAACCGAGCTAAATGGATGCAAATACATCGAAAATACGCTCAAGAGGCGAGGAGGAGTGCACCGGGCTATATCCGGGCACCAGAGCCCAAACGCCTGACCCTGCTTGGCATTAGAGCTGAAACGCCTGACCCTACCCGGCGTTAGCCAGGCGTTAGAGCTGAAACGCCATCCTTAGCCTAGCGTTAGCCAGGCGCCAGGACCCAAACGCCAGGCCCCTGTTCCGGTCAATTCCGAGTTTTGAAGAGTTTAAGTGTTTCCCGGTTGGAATAGAAGTCTCCTACACGTTTAGGGTTTATCCCAAACATATAAATAGACCCCAAAAACACAACTTGAGGGGATTCGGAAGGCATACGAATGATTCGAAGAGAGAAAACCATTAAAGTGACAAACCATTGATTTTTACATCTCTTATTCATTACTTTGTAGTTCAATTATGCAAGTTATTTTAGATTTGATATTTATGAATATGAGTAGCTAACTTTCTTAATCTAGGGTTTTGGTGGAACCCGTTGGGGGACCAACTTGTGGTGATATAATATAGTTCGGTTGATTGTTCATCTCTATTTGTTAAATTACGTTCTTATTGTAGCTAATTGAATGGCCATCAATTAGTTGTGCCTAATTAGTGTGTATCTACTTGAGAGAGTGAATATTTAGGCAATTGTTTGAACAACACCACTCCCAGAGTATAGACGAAAGTCATAACCGAGGGTTTAGAGGTTGGATTAGAGATAACGACACCTCGGGTGCAATCTCAAGTGAACTGTAATGCAATCTAGCTAGCGTAACTTGAGAGCGTGCGTCTAGTAAATTATCATAATTGCTTGAGAGAGATTTATGGTATATAGAGGGTTCATGATTGATAGAGACAACTAATCAAACTATAAGAAGTATCCGAGAAGTAAGTTCACCAACGGGGGAAACCATAACCTTAGACCTTTGTCATCATTATTTACAACACATTGTTAGCAATTGCTAGTTATTATTATTGTTAGTATAATTAGTAAAATATCACCAAGTTATATTAAAAAGTCTTGAGAGAATTGATTGATTAAAATTTGTGTATTCTAAAGACTTGATTGGTACGTAAATTCCTTGTGGGATCGACTCTGTGCATAATACCCCGAATTATATTTGCAACGCCGGTTTAGTATTTTATTAGACGTAGTTGAGCGTGATCATTCCACGTGTAAGTTGATGAGCTAATAGCGTTAAGCTTCAAGGAACACTGTTCTTTTTTTTTTTTTAAAACAGAGAAAGAAAATTGAAATCATTACACCATTGTAATGAAAATTGTTGCCAAGGTCAAAGTAGATTAGTCATACACCATGTTCCAGGTGAGTTTGGTAATATAGTGCAAAGTATAATCCTTTTATTTGTGATGACCCAAGGGGTCATTTTATGAATTAAGACTCCGTTCTAGGCTTGAATTGGCGAAAGTTAGAAATTTGACGATTTTGATCGATAGTGGAAAATTAGGTATCGAGGTCGGAATAGAATTCCGGAAGTTGAAGTAGGTTTGTAGTATCGTTTGTGATGTGTGTACAAAATTTGAGGTCATTCGGACGTGGTTTGGTAGGTTTCGACGTCGTTAGCGAATTTTGAAAGTTTAGAAGTTCTTAGGCTTGAATCCGAGGTTGATTTGGTATTTTGGTGTTGTATTGAGTGTTCTGGAGGTTCGACTAAGCTCGAGTAATTATATATGACTTATTTGAATTATTGGTTGAGGTCTCGAGTGAGTTTCAGATAGGTTTGGGTTGTGTTGAGCTCGTTTTTCTTATGTTTTGACGTCGTTTCTTCAAGAATAAATGAAATAATATTGAACAAATAAGTTTTGATTTCTGTTTGGTTGAAGTATTAGATCCGTATCGTCATTACCGACCCGTAGCAAAAAAGAATCATCGAATTTGGACATCGTATGACGAATTTATGGTCATTTTACTAAGGTTGCCAGATTTTTCAGATTAATTATGAGATTACCACTGACGACGTATTTAAAAATATGCATTATTTTCAAATATTAAAACTTACATATTTCCTTCATTATAAGGTCAAATTGGGTGATTCGAAAGTCTAACTTGACTATAATTTCACAAAGAATCCATTGGAAGCATAAAAAGCGAGTTTCGGGATCGTTTGGTATGAGAAGTGAGGCAGAATAGCTGGCAGAAAAATATATAAAACAAAGGTTTGTTCATTCAGTCATATTTTGAGTTGGGGAGTTCATATTTGAGCGATTTTGGGAGGCGATTTTCACCATAGGGATTCGGGTAAGTGTTCTTTACTCATTTTTGGTTATGTTTCATGAATCCATCTTCGTTTTTGGGATTTGATTGATGATTTTAAACGTGAAGTTGAGGGAGTTAGGGCTTGAGTTTTGGAGAGTTTTAGGTAGGGATTTGAGGGACCAAATGGAGTCCGATTTTGATAAATTTTATATGGTTAGACTCGGGAGAGGACGGGGGTTTTGATTATTCCATTTTCGACTGATTTTGAGATGTGGGATCGGGGGTCGGATTTTGGCCGATTTCGGATTTTTGGCATATTTTGTAGTTTTTATTGTGGAATTCGATTCGTTAGCCTATGTTGATGGTATTAATCTGATTATGATTAGATTTGAGTGGGTTAGAGCAAAACTCTAAAGGAAAAGATGTAATTGAGCAGTGAGTGACATGTGAATTTGAGGTAAGTGCTTGGTTTAACCTTGACTTGAGGGAATAGGAATTCCCAACTTAATTGCTATGTGAATTTGCATGTGTGTGGTGTATAAGTGAGGTGACAAGTATCTATGCACCACCAAATTATTTTTTAAGCATGATCTCTTCCTCGTTTCCCATTTATTTGATTCATGGCTTAATTGTTTTATGCTCATTGATGTTTTTATGACTACTTGGCTTGGTTAACTCTTTGTTAAGTCTTGTTTCCATTATTTTGGAAAGTGTTAGTTGTTTCCTTGGTTTATTTGTAGTATATAAAGGTCGAGCGGGTTGAAATTTTTTTACGAGATGTTCATATTCCTGTTGGTTTCATTTTGAGATTATATCGATGAAGTTTATGAGAAAATACAGTTTCTTGTTTATAATTGTTGAGATAAAAATTTTGTGAAAGACTTGGCCTAAATTGTGAAATTCTTTATAAATAAAGTGATATGATATGTCTGGTGNTTGATTAAAAAAAACAAGGATTTGAAAGCTTACTGTTTTACTCTATTATTTCTCACATTTTGCACTACTCTTATTTTAAAGTCAAAGATTGGAAATTTGGAAACTTAAGTGAGAATTGGTTATAGCTGAGACTTGGAAAAGGTGACTGAGTTATTTTAATTTTTCCTACAATTATTGTTTGTTTGTTTTAGAATTTCCTTCTTGCTTTATTTTATATTGTTCACAGGTTATATTGTTAATGCCCCGCTGTAACCTCATCACTACTTTGTAGAGGTTAGGCTCGACACTTACTCTGTATATGGGTTCGGTTGTACTGATACTACACTCTGCACTCTTTTTTGCAGATCCAGGTACCGTCCAGCGTTAGAGACTTTAGTAGCGGTCATTCATCATTTGGAGACACGAGGTATATCTGCCGGCGTTCGCAGATTCTTGGAGTTTTCTCCTAGTTTTATAGAGACTGTTTTATTTCACCCAAAACAGATATATTATTTCTTTCATCCCATTATTTGTAGTATTCTTAGAAGTTCGTGAATTGTGACACCAGATTCTGGGGTAGTCTTAGAGTTATATATATATATTTAGTTCGTGGCTCGATTTATTTATTCATTTATCATTTCTTATATATGAAGTTATTAGTTGGAAATCATTAGATTTAATTTACTTTAAATTGTCTTATTATGTTTAATTAAATATCCAAAGGAAAATAGCTAATCGAATTCTAACATTGGCTTGCCTAGCAAGTGTGGTGTTAGGCACCATCACGANGGTTTGGTAGGTTTCGACGTCGTTAGCGAATTTTGAAAGTTTAGAAGTTCTTAGGCTTGAATCCGAGGTTGATTTGGTATTTTGGTGTTGTATTGAGTGTTCTGGAGGTTCGACTAAGCTCGAGTAATTATATATGACTTATTTGAATTATTGGTTGAGGTCTCGAGTGAGTTTCAGATAGGTTTGGGTTGTGTTGAGCTCGTTTTTCTTATGTTTTGACGTCGTTTCTTCAAGAATAAATGAAATAATATTGAACAAATAAGTTTTGATTTCTGTTTGGTTGAAGTATTAGATCCGTATCGTCATTACCGACCCGTAGCAAAAAAGAATCATCGAATTTGGACATCGTATGACGAATTTATGGTCATTTTACTAAGGTTGCCAGATTTTTCAGATTAATTATGAGATTACCACTGACGACGTATTTAAAAATATGCATTATTTTCAAATATTAAAACTTACATATTTCCTTCATTATAAGGTCAAATTGGGTGATTCGAAAGTCTAACTTGACTATAATTTCACAAAGAATCCATTGGAAGCATAAAAAGCGAGTTTCGGGATCGTTTGGTATGAGAAGTGAGGCAGAATAGCTGGCAGAAAAATATATAAAACAAAGGTTTGTTCATTCAGTCATATTTTGAGTTGGGGAGTTCATATTTGAGCGATTTTGGGAGGCGATTTTCACCATAGGGATTCGGGTAAGTGTTCTTTACTCATTTTTGGTTATGTTTCATGAATCCATCTTCGTTTTTGGGATTTGATTGATGATTTTAAACGTGAAGTTGAGGGAGTTAGGGCTTGAGTTTTGGAGAGTTTTAGGTAGGGATTTGAGGGACCAAATGGAGTCCGATTTTGATAAATTTTATATGGTTAGACTCGGGAGAGGACGGGGGTTTTGATTATTCCATTTTCGACTGATTTTGAGATGTGGGATCGGGGGTCGGATTTTGGCCGATTTCGGATTTTTGGCATATTTTGTAGTTTTTATTGTGGAATTCGATTCGTTAGCCTATGTTGATGGTATTAATCTGATTATGATTAGATTTGAGTGGGTTAGAGCAAAACTCTAAAGGAAAAGATGTAATTGAGCAGTGAGTGACATGTGAATTTGAGGTAAGTGCTTGGTTTAACCTTGACTTGAGGGAATAGGAATTCCCAACTTAATTGCTATGTGAATTTGCATGTGTGTGGTGTATAAGTGAGGTGACAAGTATCTATGCACCACCAAATTATTTTTTAAGCATGATCTCTTCCTCGTTTCCCATTTATTTGATTCATGGCTTAATTGTTTTATGCTCATTGATGTTTTTATGACTACTTGGCTTGGTTAACTCTTTGTTAAGTCTTGTTTCCATTATTTTGGAAAGTGTTAGTTGTTTCCTTGGTTTATTTGTAGTATATAAAGGTCGAGCGGGTTGAAATTTTTTTACGAGATGTTCATATTCCTGTTGGTTTCATTTTGAGATTATATCGATGAAGTTTATGAGAAAATACAGTTTCTTGTTTATAATTGTTGAGATAAAAATTTTGTGAAAGACTTGGCCTAAATTGTGAAATTCTTTATAAATAAAGTGATATGATATGTCTGGTGGGAGCGGGTGGCACGCCACAACAAGGAGTAATAAGGGTGGACAGGTAGGATCGGGTTGCACGTCGCAACAGGAGCAATAAGGGTGATATATATATATATATATATATATATATATATATATATATATNAGTGAGAATTGGTTATAGCTGAGACTTGGAAAAGGTGACTGAGTTATTTTAATTTTTCCTACAATTATTGTTTGTTTGTTTTAGAATTTCCTTCTTGCTTTATTTTATATTGTTCACAGGTTATATTGTTAATGCCCCGCTGTAACCTCATCACTACTTTGTAGAGGTTAGGCTCGACACTTACTCTGTATATGGGTTCGGTTGTACTGATACTACACTCTGCACTCTTTTTTGCAGATCCAGGTACCGTCCAGCGTTAGAGACTTTAGTAGCGGTCATTCATCATTTGGAGACACGAGGTATATCTGCCGGCGTTCGCAGATTCTTGGAGTTTTCTCCTAGTTTTATAGAGACTGTTTTATTTCACCCAAAACAGATATATTATTTCTTTCATCCCATTATTTGTAGTATTCTTAGAAGTTCGTGAATTGTGACACCAGATTCTGGGGTAGTCTTAGAGTTATATATATATATTTAGTTCGTGGCTCGATTTATTTATTCATTTATCATTTCTTATATATGAAGTTATTAGTTGGAAATCATTAGATTTAATTTACTTTAAATTGTCTTATTATGTTTAATTAAATATCCAAAGGAAAATAGCTAATCGAATTCTAACATTGGCTTGCCTAGCAAGTGTGGTGTTAGGCACCATCACGATCCCTAAGGTTGGGAATTTGGGTCGTGACAAGTTGGTATCAGAGCACTAGGTTGCTTAGGTCTCACAATTCACGAATAAGCTTAATAGAGTCTGAAGGAGCGGTACAGAGACGTCTGTACTTATCTCTCAGAGGCTATGAAGTTAGGAACAATTTCACTTCTATTATACTCTATCATGCGAATTTATTCTACCATTGATGATTGAATATTTGCCTCCAATGTGCCAGCCCTAACTTGAATAATCCGATTTATAGAATAGATCAAATAAAGGGGCTCATCAGGCGATGTGAACGGAAGTGAAGTAAGAATTTCAGTGTAGTATCTGGAAGAAAGGAGGGGAAAAACAAATTCAGGATCAGTAGTCTAGATTAATGCAAACAAAATAAATATGGGAAGGGTAACCAAAGTTAGGGTCAGTAATCCCGATCGGTGCATACATCAAAAACAAGACTATTGAATCACTTGAGCTTGGTGTATCAAATTTTCGCACAACTGAGGCTATAAATTTGTTCCTTGAAAGACGATTTCCATGGATGAGCTTATAGATTCTAGACACCTCATGCTTTGCATGATCAAATGAGCCAGGGTCCGACTTTCCTGACATGATACCTGGAGCTTTAGACTGAGCATTTAAATTTTAAGAACCACCTTTATTCATGTCTTGTATGAACATAAATAACTTTTGTAGACCATCACCAAGACGGCTCTCAAAGAAGGATGGATACCTGAAAATGAGCAATTCAACAATTAACATAAACCCATTATATCCAGAATAATTCTATATTCTAGCAATACAAAGAACGTACTTCTCATTCATGTTCATCAACAAATGATGAGCCAGCTTTGAGTTCACCTCCTGAGGATCTATTTCCAGTTCTAACAAAAAAGGAACCCAAGTAATAGGATAGACAAGACCTTGACGCAATACAACTTCCACAATCTGTTTGAACAAATTCAAAGGTAGATCAGAATAGGAATCTACCCCATAATTTGAATAGGTGAAAAGATCTATCTATAACATTGAGAATAACTGCTCCATGCTTCAAAAAATAGCATTACATAGAATTTCCAAAATACTGAGGATTGATATGGGGAAACGTAACACCAGCAGTGAACGGACCAGCTCTTAAACAAAATATCCTATAAGTGGGAGTGAGTTCAATATATACAAGCGGCTTAACGAATCAGTTTTTACAGGAAAAGAAATATGAAAAATTAGGGAATTACTTTAAGAGCAGACTGACGCACTAGTTCATTCACATCCAAGGATCTTTCTAATATTTTAGCCCAATACAATTGAACTATTACACACAAATATTGGTATCACCAGCACCTGACCTCTCACAAATCTCGACAACACGCAAAGCATCTACAATCGGACAAGAGATGAAGCCCCAATGACAGCCACGATTAGCGGAAGAGACAGAAGCAGAGCTCGGTCTAAAGCTCGAACATCAACACCTATTGTACAGTCTCAAATGGATCTAGACGCGGAGGTTCTAGCTCAGTCGGTACATGTTGGACTAGTCCATATTCCATAAGGATTCATAGCTACTCCAGTATTGCATAACAAGGGAATAGTTGAAAGCAATGGGGTTGATTTTGTTGTGTTTCAGATGACGGATTCCACCAAGAAGTAGTGGGAAGATTATGTAATTACTAGACCAGTTGTGGCTCTGACTGAAGATACGGACGTAATAAGAGATCACCTAGTGAATCATGTAGGGGTGCAACGGACCTTGGCATCTGGTTGATTTATATGAGCTGTGGAGTTTAACACTGTGTATTATCAAACATTGTGACCTGCGACTTCATGCCAAGTGGGGAAGTACACCGTCAAGGAATAGATTGCGGGGTCATGTGTTATATCGATTTTGGCTTGGAATGTATAAGGCCTGAGATTTTTCAAGAGATAAAGCTGGGACTTGCGATATGTACGCCTCCTTAATAACCCTATACCTCAGTACCAAAGGAGTTATATAGCCAACTTTAAATCTACATAAGGTCTACTCAGCGTGGAAGTCACGGTTGCGGATTTTGGGGTGCTCCAGAGGGAGTACAGTGGTTGACGAGCTTCTAGACTATATGGTTCGTGCCAAAGAATTATCTGTATAGAGCCTTACTTTTGGGATCATTGTGCATCAATAAGGATAAGAGTTACCCCAAAGAATAACGAAGAGCATATGAATAAATGGGGTAGCTCAGCATTGTTGAGTCAGCATAGTAAAAGAAGAAACGGGCCGCCGGTATTTGTAGCAAGCCTATGAAGAAGACGACCAGCCAACGCAACACCAACTACTTGACTCAGTTCTCATAAATGTTATTGAAAGAGTTTGTTTCTCGTACTCTCCATAATGCGTGGAGCTTAAGGTTTTAACGGTTGCGTCAGGTCACCATGACGGTGTCAGGACATGCCATCAGGTTTGATAAGTTAGCCCGTCATACTCCTACTTCAGTTCATATAGCCAGAGGGAAAGTTCCCGGACTCATTAAAGGACTCGATTATGATTGTAAAAATTTTGTGCGACTCAGGGCAAGTTGATACTTCATTTCGGCTAGTGGTAGAAATTGCTTAGATGTTAGAATGTATCCGGGATGAGGAAAAGAGGAAGCTAAGGAGACTAAGAGGTCTCGAGGTTCTAAAATATTAAGTGGATTTTGCTTTGCAACAACAAATTATTTCGGCAGGGGGTCGGGCAACCGACCAACCCAGTCCGTATATCTGATTACTGGGTGCTTCAATGAGTTCTTTTAATGCACCACCGCTACGAGATTCCTACTACGATTATTCCAAGTTATTTGGTATAAACGTGGTATGAGCAGGTGAATAATTTCATCATAGCACTCAAGCTACATGCCCCATTGCAGTTACAACTTAACTTACATGACCACTTAGGGAAAAAGGGGTCGGAATGTCGAAGGTGGAGGTCAGATTCCTAGAGGTGGAGACCTAGCCTGTTGATATATTTTCTGTGGTATGGTTGAGGTCGTTATATCAAATGGTTCCATTACAAGAACAATCTCTAGTTATTATGAAGTGATAATTTCCTTAACTTGATTCGGTTATGAGTATCTAGAAAAGTCCTCCTAATATGCTCCAATCTCGGGTGAGCTTCGTAACTCTAAAATCTACTTATGTGAATACTTGTATTGAGAAATTTTATGGAGATAGCTATGTCTATCATTACGTGTTGTAATTTTGTTTAACGGAAAATATTTAAAAAAATAAAATAGAATGTTTCGATTAGCACGATATGAATATTACTTGTGATTCAGAATTGAGGGCGAGATCCTCACATTTTAATATGATTTGATATGATTAAATCGGGCTACGAGCCGCGGTGGAAGTTATGTAAGGACGAGATCCTTATGATGAAAAATTCTTGTGTTTAAATTCTCCCTTGTGAAATTAAAATTTGTACTATAGTACTAATAGGGAGTCATGCATGTTAGGTTTATTCGAAAATTTTTGTATAAAAATTATCTGTGCATAATTTTCCAAATTCGTGCTATAATTATTGAGCCTTAACCTACAAGGTAGGTGCTCGCCCATGTAGCGTTAAATGAGACACGTTAATTCGGGTATATATTTACGAAGTCTTCAAGCATCGTATCTCGTTATCAGTATTGTGAAGATTTGAAAGGAGATTATTGTTAACGTGAAGCTATTTGACAATTCTGTAATTGGCTATGAACAACTATTAAGAAAATAGAGGCAGTCAAGAACTGGCCTAGACCCACCACAGCCACAGAAATCAGGAGTTTCTTGGGTTTGGCGGGTTACTACCATCGTTTTGTGGAGGGGTTTTCATCTATATCATCCCCTATGACTAAATTGACTCAGAAAGGTGCCCCATTCAAATGGTCAGACGAGTGTGAGGCGAGATTTCAGAAGCTCAAGACAGCCTTGAATTCAGCATCGGTGTTGGTGTTACCATCAGGTTCAGGTTCTTTCATGGTGTATTGTGATGCATCTCGTATTAGACTCGACGTAGTTTGGGTTATTGTGGATAGGATGACTAAATCAACACATTTCATTTCGGTGGCAAGTACTTATACTTTGGGGCGGTTGGCATATATATATATATATATTCGAGAGATTTTTCGCCTTTGCGGTGTGCCCGTGTCTATCATTTATGATCGGGGTACGCAGTTTACTTAGCACTTTTGGAGGGCAGTTCAATGTGAGTTGGGTACGCGGGTTGAGTTGAGTACAACATTTCATTCTCAGACGGACGGGAAGTCCGAGCATACTATTCAGATTTTAGAGGATATTGTATTGGTAAAAAAGAGTCACACATAAGCCAGCTTTTGACAACTCAGCCAGTCACGTAGACACCGGAAAACGTGACAGCTGGACGTGAGTCTTTGAAGAGGTACGGTACAAAGAGGCACGGTTCAGTAAACCCACGAACTTATCAGCTACGGGAAACTCAATTTGATCAAAACGAGAGAGAGGCATGATCAGAATGAATCTAGACAAAGCTACGGGCAGATTCAAAGACCCAAAATTGATTACTCGAACATTATGTAACCGAACCCCAATTACCGTTATCCTTTGTAACGCCTCATTAATATCATAATTAGTCATTAATGAGTAACCATAGCAAGAGTTGTACGTTATAAGAATCTTCTATATAAGGGAGGGGAATACAACTTGTAAAGACATCTGATTCTCGAATACAATTAACTTCGAGTTTCTATAGTTCTGCAATATTGTCTATTATTCATTTTTCTCCATTACCTTGATTATCAGTAACCCGTATTCTTCTTAAAAATAAGCTTTAGTCAAAGGGTCTAATTCTTTGGTTAAACAGATATGCTCAGCGGTTGTGTTATCGACTTTGGAGGTCCTTGGGATCAATTCTTGTTGTTAGTGGAGTTTGCTTATAACTATAGTTATCAGCCGAGTATTCAGATGGCTCCTTACGAGACATTATATGGTAAGTGGTGTAGATCGCCAGTTGGATGGTTTGAGTCGGGAGAGGCTAGGTTATTGGATACAAATTTAGTTCAGGAGGCCTTAGATAAGGTCAAGATCATCCAGGAGAGACTTCGTGCAGCTCAGTCTAGGAAAAAGAGTTATGTCGATCGTAAGGTTCATGATGTGGCATTCATGGTTGGAGAGAGAGTATTGCTTCGGGTATCACCCATGAAGGGTGTCATGAGGTTTGGGAAGAAGGGAAAGTTGAGCCCTAGGTATATCGGGCCGTTTGAGATTCTTGATAGGGTGGGGGATGTAGCTTATAGACTTGCATTTCCTCCAGGGTTATCCTTCGTTCATCCGGTATTCCATGTGTCTATGCTCCGGAAATATAATGGTGACCGGTACCACGTGTTAGATTTCAGCTCTGTCCAATTGGACTAAGACTTGACTTATGAGGAGGAACCGGTAGCCATTTTAGACCGGCAGGCTTGTCAGTTGAGGTCTAAGAGTTATCCTTCAGTTCGAGTACAGTGGAGAGGCCAGCCCCTTGAGGCAGCTACTTGGGAGTCCGAGTCGGACATGTAGAGCCAATTCAGGTAATCTTCTATGTCCATTCGAGGACTCACGTTTGTTTTAGAGGTGGAGATTGTGATGATCCAAGGGGTCATTTTATGAACTAAGACTCCATTTTAGGCTTGAATTGACGAAAGTTAGAAATTTGGCGATTTTGGTCGACAGTGAAAAATTAGGTATCGGGGTCGGAATGGAATTTCAGAAATTGGAGTAGGTTCGTAGTATCATTTGTGATGTGTGTGAAAAATTTGATGTCATTCGGACGTGGTTTGGTAGGTTTCGACGTCGTTAGAAAATTTTGGAAGTTTAGAAGTTCTTAGGCTTGAATCCGAGGTTGATTTGGTGTTTTGGTGTTGCATTGAGTATTCTGGAGGTTCGACTAAGTTCGAGTAGTGATATATGACTTATTTGAATTATTGGTTGAGGTCTCGAGGGTCTCGAGTGAGTTTCGGATAGATTTGGGTTGTGTTGTGCTTGTTTTTCTTATGTTTTGACGTCGTTTCTTCAAGTATAAATGATATCATATTGAACAAATAAGCTTTGGTTTCTGTATTAGACCCAAATCGTCATTACCGACCCGTAGCAAAAATAATCATCGAATTTGGACATCGTATGAGGATTTTATGATCATTTTACTAAGGTTGCCAGATTTTTCAGATTAATTACGAAATTACCACTGAGGGCGTATTTAAAACTCTGCACTATTTGCAAATATTAAAACCTACATATCTCCTTCATTATAAGGTCAAATTGGGTGATTCAAAAGCCTAACTTGACTAGAATTTCACAAAGAATCCATTGGAATCATAAAAAGTGAGTTTCTGGATCGTTTGGAATGAGAAACGAGGCAAAATAGCTGGAAGAAAAATATATAAAACAAGGGTTTGTTCATTCGATCATATTTTGAGTTGGGGAGTTCGGATTTGAGCGATTTTGGAGGCTATTTTTATCATAAGGATTCGGGTGAGTGTTCTTTACTCATTTTGGTTATGTTTCATGAATCCATGTTCGTTTTTGGGATTTGATTGATGGTTTTAAAGTGAAATTGAGGGAGTTAGGGCTTGAGTTTTGGAGAGTTTTAGGTAGGGATTTGGGGACCAAACGGAGTCCGATTTTGATAAATTTTATATGGTTAGACTCGGGAGAGGACGAGGGTTTTGATTCTGCTATTTTGACTAATTTCGAGATGTGGGCCCGGGGGGTCAGATTTTGGCCGATTTCGGATTTTTGGCATATTTTGTAGTTTTATTGTGGAATTTGATTCGTTAGCCTATGCTGATGATATTAATCTGATTATGATTAGATTTGAGCCGGTTAGAGTAAGACTCTAAAGGAAAAGTTGTAATTGAGCAGTGAGTGGCCTGCGAATTTGAGGTAAGTGTTTGGTTTATCCTTGACTTGAGGGAATATGAATCCCCAACTTAATTGCTATGTGAATTTGCATGTGTATGGTGTATAGGTGAGGTGACGAGTATCTATGCACCACCAAATTGTTTATTAATCATGATTCCTTCCCCGTTTTCTATTTATTTGATTCATGGTTTAATTATTTTATGTTCATTGATGTTTCTATGACTATTTGGCTTGGTTAACTTGTTGCTAAGTCTTGTTTCCATGATTTTGGAAAGTGTTGGTTGTTTCCTTGGTTTTTTTGTAGTATATAAAGTTGAGCGGGTTGACATTTTTTTACGAGATGTTCATATTCCTGTTGGTTTCATTTTGAGATGATAATGGTGAAGTTTGTGAGAAAATATAGTTTCTTGTTTATAATTGTTGAGATAAAAATATTGTGAAAGGCTTGGCCTGAATTGTGAAATTCTTTATAATAAAGTGATATGATATATCTGGTGGGAGCGGGTTGCACGCCGCAACAAGGAGTAATAAGGGTGGACATGTAGGATCGGGTTTCACGCAGCAACAGGAGAAATAAGGATAATATATATATAGGGAGGAGCAATAAGGGTAGACAGGTGGGAGCGGGTTGCACTCTGCAACAAGGAGCAATAAGGGAGGACTCTTATATATTAGTGATTTTCAAAACAAAAAAAAAAAAGGATTTGAAAGCTTACTGTTTTACTCTACTGTTTCTCACATTTTGCATTACTCTTATTTTAAAGTCAAAGATTGGAAATTTGGAAACTTACGTGAGCATTGGTTATAGCTGAGACCTGGAAAAGGTGATTGAGTTATTTTAATTGTTGCTACAGTTATTGTTTGTTTGTTTTAGAATTTCCTTCTTGCTTTATTTTATATTATTCACAAGTTATATTGTTAATGCCCCGTCGTAGCCTCATCACTACTTCGTCGAGGTTAGGCTCGAAACTTACTCAGTACATGGGGTCGATCGTACTGATACTACACTCAACACTCTTTTGTGCAGATCCAGGTACCGTCCAGCGTTAGAGACTTTAGTAGCGGTCATTCATCATTTGGATACACGAGGTATATCTGTCGGCGTTCGTTGATTCCTGGAGTCTTCTCCTAGTTTTATAGAGACTATTTTATTTCACCTAAAATATATATATTATTTCTTTCAGCCCATTATTTGTAGTATTCTTAGAATTTCGTGAATTGTGACACCAGACCCTTGGGTAGTCTTAGAGTTATATATATATATATAT
>ML392347.1:0-29881 GCA_005239525.1 Nicotiana knightiana
AAGGGTTGATGGAGCTTGAGGGAAAGATGAGGAAGAGACTTTCAGATTGTCAGAACACGGATGGCAATGAGGGAGGGCATCTAGCAAAGGCTTACCTACTGTTGGATATGCCGACCTGGGAAACCTGATTGATGGATCTAAAAGAGCCAGGCATAGGGAAGGTCCTTCTGGGGCCAAGTAGATTAGCAAACAATGTTCTTTACTGCTTTCTAGATTCGTTTTAGATTTTGATTGTAATAAGGAAAATGACATTAGTAACTTTCTTATTAGTATCGATTTAGTAAGGATTTGATTCATTTTCGCATTAATGAGACGATACAATTATTGGCATCAATTTTCTCCAAGTATATGTGTCGCTTAGGACTACCTCGGGCACAATGAGGTCCCCCAAATTAGGGTGCAAATTTATTACATAATCTTGCAAAGCATGTTCAATATTGCAAGCATTCTTTTAATTTCCCTTACTGACTTGGTTACCTTTTATTTTTTCTTTCTTTTGATTATTCCCATTGCCAAAGGTTGGTTCGTGCATACTGGCATCGTCCACATATCGCACTAAATTCAGAGGTCCTCCCCCTCCCCCTCCACCAAGTGATCCTAAAGGCAAAATAAAAGGGAAGGGTAAAATGGACGATTTAAGCGGTATCAAAAAGGACAATGCAGAGAATGTTGAAACTTCGGATGGCCGGATTACTCCAGCACATAATGAATTGGTCCTACGACTGGAATAGAAAATACTAGAGCTACAAGGAGAAATTGAGCAGGTTCGGAACTAGGCAAACCTTTCCCTCACCCTAAACGTCCCTGATATTAATCAACATTATAGAAACGCACAAAAGACACCTCTCCAAAATACACAGAACCAAAATCCACCGCTAAACCGTCACGCACCATATCAATAAATCACACCTCCTCAGAACCATAACCCTCTACCGGTACCTACTCTTCCGAAACACCATCACTATCCAACTCAATACCCACAAACCACCACTTACCACACTCCTCAAAATGCACGGCAGCCTACTCCTGATCCCCAAAACTAAACCAATAACAACCATTATACCCAGATTCCTCGGAGTCCACCAAAGCAATCCCATATATGTGGAAACCTTACCCCACACCCCATAAAAAACCCTATATATACCGAAATCCACACAGAAGGTCCTGCTCATCAAGAACATGGCGGAAGAACTAAAGAAGCTCACTAGCAGAGTTCAGAGTGTCGAAGGTGGAAAGGGCATTGGGGGTTTGAATTATGCGTACTTGTGCATTCAACCAGTTGTAGAACTATTGGAGGGGTACAAACCTCCCAAGTTCGAAATATTTGATGGAACTGGTGATCCGAAAGTGCATCTAAGAACATACTGTTACAAACCTGTAGGGGTTGGCAAAGACGAGCAAATTCGTATGATATTGTTCATGAGGATCCTCACTGGAGATGCTTTGTCTTGGTACATCAGTCAGAACCTAAAGAAGTGGGTTAATTAGGTTAGCATGGTGTCAGATTTCATGGATCGGATCAGATCCAACACAGAAAATGCACCATACATTTTCTACATTCAAAATATCAAGAAGAAACCAAAAAAAAACTTCCACGAGTATGATACTCGATGGAGGTCAGAAGCTGCGAAAGTAAGGCCGGCACTTGAAGAAGAATAGAGGAATAAGTTCCTCGTCAGAGCTCAAGACCCGCAATACTATGAAAGGTTGATGGTTATTGAAACCATAAATTTTCTGACATCACAAGCTAGGAGAAAGAACAGAAGAAGGGATAAAAAACAGAATGGTGAAAAATTTCGAAGCACTCCAAGCCACAAATAAAGCTTTGCAGTCAGGAGGTATCTCTAAGAAGAAAGAAGTGGATGCAATAATGGTAGCCCAAGGTCCAAAGTCTCCTCTCACATACCAAACACCTCCACCTACATACCATCCTTCACCCTCCAAATACCAACAACCTGCTGCCACATACCACACTTATAATAGCCAACCCACTTATTACCACTCGCCACCACCAGCCTGTCAAAATTACCAAAGACCAAGACCAAATTTCGACCGCAGACCACCCAGACAATACACTCCGATTGCTGAACCTATAGACCAACTATACGAGAGACTGAAGGCTGCAGGTTATGTTACTCCCATTCTACTATTGCTATGGAAAACTCTTTTCAGTGGGTTAACCTAAACAAGAAATGTTCCTATCACTCGGTCATGAAGGGTCTTACCATTGATGAATGTCGCACTATGAAAGAAAATATTTAGACATTAATTGACACCAAAGTCATACAGGAAAATGAGACTACACCCAATGTTCGTAACAATCCTCTCCTAGATCACATAAGTGAGGGAGAAAATATGATAGAGACCGATGAAGAATGGGATTAGGAGGGGTCAATTGGACTCATTAGGGAGGGGGATGATCCTAAAACATCTCCAGTCACCCTCACCCCTATTGTAGTCCAAACCCAGGCACCGATTGAAGTTGAGGTAGACACACATGAATGCCCTGATGAAGGTGCTGAATGAAGTCTATGTACCCACCAACATCACCAGCGGGGAAATGACCAACATGGTGGGGCAGGTATTGGAAAGCAATAAAATCACTTTTCATAAAGATGAGCTGCCACCAGAAGGACTAAGTCCCAACATGGCACTACATATCATAGTGCGTTTTGAGGACAAATTCATCAGTAGAGTCCTGAAAGATGGGGTTCGAGACTCAACATATGTTCACTAACTACTTTGAAGAGGCTGGTAAAGCTCTACACGAGATACGAGCAGGAAGCATGGATGTGAAGGCGTTTGATGGATCTCAAATGGCCACAATTAGAGAGATCAACCTAAGCCTACAGATGGGACCAACCTAGTTTGATGTCTAGTTTCAAGTGCTGGATATATCTGCTACATACAATCTATTGTTGGGGAGACCCTGAATACATACCGCTGGGGCTATAGCTTCTACTCTGCATCAGGCTGTGAAGGTTGAATGGAACCATCAGGAAGTGATCATTCATAGAGACAAAAGTAATCCCATTTATACCAATCAGACTGTTCCAGTTATCGAGAACAGAAGGAAGCTGGGTGGAGAAACATACTATCCCATTGAGCTCGTCAACACAATTGAAAAATACAAATGGTGGAGAAACTGGACAGAAAGCATATGTTATGAACGGGGTATGAGCCTGGTAAGGGTCTCGGCAAGAATCTGCAAGGGATCCCAAACCGGTACAGCTAATGCGTCATGGTACAATTTTTGGGCTTGTGTATAAATACAATTGGAAAGAGTACCAGGATTTGTCGCCTCCATGGCGTGGTCCTTATTATCCGCTAGAACAACCAGTACCACATTTACACTAGACATTTCATCAAGGTGACATAATCTGGGGGTCTGAAGAAGATGAAGCTTTAGCTGGCATAAGGAAGCTAATTCTGGATGATGAAGACATGGATTGCAGTGCGATCGTTGAGGAGGAGGAGGAGGAGGAAGACCTTACTATTCAGACTCTGGAGAAAGGAGTTGTTCTCAAGAACTGGACTGCTGCACCATCGCGAGCCCGTCGAGTTCCTGGATAGCCTGGCAGTTAGCATCAATTATTTTTAAAGCAATTTTATGAGCATCTAAGACATTTTCAGTATTTTGTTTTGAAATAATTGCTCGAGTCATCGAGCCAGACTTGTTTATTATTATTATTTACATTTTCTCTCTACAACATAATTATTACTTATCCCGAGGAACCTATGACTGCGACATGTAATGAGACAATGCAACGTAAGGATAGTGATCTAGAGGATCTGGAAGATAATATAATACTTGAGGAAATTGTCAGAGAAGTGGAAAACTTTGAAAACAAGCCTAAGTCTAATTTGGATGAGACTGAGAAAAACTTAGGAGATTCTGAAACAGTAAAGGAAACACGTGTAAGAATTCATCTATCATCGTCAAAGAAGGAAGCATACATCTGGTTCCTGAAAAAGTATAAAGATATTGTTGCATGGTCCTACGATGATATGACTGGTTTGAGCACATCCATAATTGTTCACAAGCTACCTACTGATCCCATGTATCCACCTGTAAAACAGAAACTCAGAAAATTCAAGCCAGATATGAGTTTGAAAATAAACGAGGAAGTCACTAAGCAAATCAAAGCCAAGGTTCTCAAAGTTGTTGAGTATCCGATTTGGTTGGCCAACATCATGCCAGTCCCAAAGGGTCAGAGTGTGTGTCGATTATCAAGACTTAAACAGAGTGAGTCCCAAAGATCATTTCCCATTACCCAATATACACATACTGATCGACAACTATGCCAAGCATGAACTCTAGTCTTTTGTGGATTGCTTCGCGGAGTATCATCAGATTTGGATGGATGAAGAGAATGCCGAAAAGATATCCTTTATCACACCATGGGGAATGCATTTCTATAAAATGATGTTGTTTGGCCTAAAGAATGCTGGAGCCACTTACTTGAGAGCTATGGCAACTATTTTCCCCGACATGATACACAAGAAAATAGAGGTTTACGTGGATGACGTCATGATCAAATCCAGAAAAGCACATATCATATCACATAATTAAAGAAATTTGTCGATCGACTGCGAAGATACAATCTGAAATTGAATCCCGCAAAGTGTTCCTTCGGAGTCCCTGCCAAGAAATTGGTAGGATTCATCGTCAGCGGCCGAGGGATTGAATTGGACCCGTCAGAGGTTAACGCTATCCAGGATTTTCCAGCTCCAAACAACAAGAAAGATGTGCTGAGTTTCTTAGGGCGTCTCAACTACATCAGCCATTTCATAGCACAATCAACTGTGATCTGTGAACCGATTTTCAAAATGTTGAAGAAAGATGCTGCAACAAGTTGGACCAAAGAATGTCAGAAAGACTTCAACAAAATAAATGAGTATTTATCTAAACCACCTGTTCTGGTCCCACCGGAACCAGGGAGACCTTTGCTGCTTTATTTATCCGTACTAGATGGGGCTTGTGGTTGTGTTTTGGGACAACACGATGAAACAGGAAGAAAGGACCACCATATATTATATGAATACGAAATTCACACCCTATGAAGCACGATACTCTTTGCTGGAGCACAACTGCTGCGCTTTGACATGGATAGCTCAAAAGTTGAGGCACTACTTCTGTGCCTACACCACATATCTCATATCAAGGATGGATCCGCTAAAATAGATCTTTCAGAAACCCATTCCTACGGGAAAGTTAGCAAAATGGATGATATTGCTGAGTGAGTTTGACATCATCTATATAACTCAGAAGGAGGTCAAAGGACAAGCGTTGGCAGATCATTTGGCAGAAAATCCTATAGACGGAGAATACGAACCCTTAAAAACGTATTTTCCCGACGAGGAAGTATTATTAGCAGGAGAAGATATCACTGAAGAATATAAGGGTTGGAGAATGTTCTTCAATGGAGATGCCAACTTCAAAGGAGTGGGTATCAGAGCTGTCTTAGTGTCAAAAACAGGCCAACACTATCTAGTATCCGCAAAACTCAGGTTTCTATGTACCAACAATATGGCTTAATATGAGGCCTGCATCTTAGGATTCGGGTTAGCCATTGACATGAATATTACGGAATTGCTGATGATTGGAGATTCTGACCTTTTGGTACATCAAGTTTTAGGAGGATGGGCTACAAAGAATACCAAAATATTGCCATATTTTTACTGTGTAGAAGAGATGACCAAGAGGTTCATGACGATAGAATTCAAACATGTTCTGAGGGTTCAGAATGAGTTCACAAATGCATTGGCCACTTTATATTCCATGATACAACACCCAAACAAGAATTTCATCGATCCTATCCGAATATGAATTCATAAGCAGCCAGCTTATTGTGCTCATATTGAAGAAGAAAGTGATGGAAATACATGGTTCCACGACATCAAAGAATACTAGGAAAAGAGAGAGTACCCGGAGCATGCAAATCAGACTCATAAATGCACACTACGAAGATTAGCCAACCACTTTTTTCAAAGCGGAAGAATTATGTACAAAAAGACTCCAGACATGGGGTTATTACGGTGTTTCGATGCCAAGGAAGCATCCAGATTTCTCGAGGAAATATATGCTGGAACTTGCGGACCGCACATGAACGACTTTGTCTTAGCTAAGAAAATACTAACGCCAGGATATTTATGGAAGACTATGGAAACAAACTGCATCAAGTACGTCAAGAAGTGTCACCAATGCCAGATACATGCTGATATGATACGCGTGCAACCTAATGAACTCAATGCAACAAGTGCACCCTGGACTATCTCCGCTTGGGGGATGGATGTCGTCGGTCCAATCGAATTTGCTCCTTCGAATGGGCATAGGTTCATTCTAGCGGCCATAGACTATTTCACAAAATGGGTTTAAGCCGCATCTTACAAGGCTATGACTGAAAATGGCGAGAGCTTTCAACAAAAAGTTTAGGCCAAGGCAATTCACACCGGGGAAGTTGGTGCTGAAATGGATCTTCCCACAGTAGGATGAAGCCAAGGGGAAGTTTTCACCCAATTGGCAAGGTCCCTGCATGGTTCACCAAGTACTAACAGGAGGAACACTCATACTCGCATAAATGGACGGAGAAATTTGGCCAAAACCTATCAACTCAGACGCAGTCCAGAGATACTATGTTTAGGATTGTTTACATTTCTTCATTTGATGTAACTGATGTACGCTTGACCCGATTCCCATTTCATAGGGGAAACGTAGGCAGGCCTGTGGGTTTGATCACATCTTAATAAAATCTTCATTTTTGAGGAGGACCCTCAAAATTCTATAGCAAGTCCGGCCAACTTCGTCATACGCAGAACATTCAAAGGGTTGCATTTAAACTGGGGCAGAATTTTGAGAACAAATGGTATGATGCCTATGAACATGTTTTCTAATGCACAAATGATCTAAGAGAATGATTCATAATGCAAGAAAATAGTCATAGTAATCCTAAGAGCATGATTTCTATCCAATTTCCCCACAAAGATTATATGAAAATCCCTCCCCTTTTTACTAATATCCCCGATATCTATTTACAAGAATTATTATTACACACCATAGATGAATTACAGAAATAATTAATGCTATACTATAGGGAGCCTGGATAGGCCCAAAGTGAACTTGGCAAACTAGGCCTTCAAACAGTCCAAAGTACCATATCTCATAGTGTCCAATAAAGAATATCGTGGTGTATCAAAGTTCCCAAGGGCCTATGGGACCCCGGGCAATGCTCACACTAAGACCCTTTTAAAGAGAAGTCATTTTTTGTGTAGTGTGGAAGGGCAAGCCCCAGTGTGCCAGAGTTCGGAGGAATCTCATAGATTCCTAGGCTGTACACATACTGGAGGGGGAGAATCCTAAGTATTCTAAGAGTAGGAGTGGGAGTTCTTGAAAGAGTAGGAATAATTTTAAGAAAACATATCAGAAGTGAAACCAATTTAGAAGTGAAAATAGTTTAGAAGTGAAAATAGTTTGGGAGTGGAAATGGTTTAGAAGTGAAAACATATTAGGAGTGAAAAACAACTTAGAAATATTTTAGAAAATGTTCAGCAAACAATAGCATGTACGAAACACAGTCACAAGGTTTCACACAAAACTCCATATTTCTCAGACTCAACTCAGTTCATTAGTCAAACTTAGGTGAGCATATAGCATGCTGAGAACAAACAATTACACAAAAAGGGAGTAGGGGTTGGGAACACAAGAATCCTGAATCAAGACCACATAGAAATAGGGTGTTAGGGAAGCATGCTAATCAGTAGAAGCATAGGGCAAGCAACGGTATAATATTTACCAGGACATGCTGAGTTAGGGTCTTAAACAGGGAACACCTAAGTTCATCAGTCATACATAACTATGGAAGTAAGCATACTGACTCAAGCAATAGACAAGGAAACATAAGAGTTTAATGTAAGAGCAGTCATGTTAATCAATTAACAGAGAGGACAGGGTTTTAACTACACAAAATTGATCATACCAACTGAAGTCAATTAGACAGAAAAATAGGAATCTGAGACACCAAAGTAAGCATAGTGGCTTAAGGAAATAGACAGGGAAGATTGAACTTTAAACACAAAAGTAAACATGTAGTAATAAACAGGAAAGACTGGAATTAGAACACAGAAGTAAACATGTTGATTAGAGTGAAACCTAAACAAGAGTAAACATGTTGATTAAAGAAATAAACAGGAAGAGTGAAACTTGAACAAGAGTAAACATGTTGATTAAGGCAGTAACAGGAAAACATAGAAGCTAAATACATAGTAGTTAACTAGTACATACACAGATTTGAACTTCATAGTATAGTGAACGATATTAGGAGTATAAACATAGCAGTTAAGGGAAGCAAAACAGAAGGTAAAATAGGCAGGATTCAACATTCTAGCCTTGGCTTTCAGCCATCTAGACAAACAATAAACACAAGTAGCAGAGAGAGAGAGAGAGATGAGAGTGAAGTGTTGTGTCTGTGTATGTTTTAACTGTTGTTCGTGTGTGTTGAAGAATCAGTAATGAGAGTATATATAACACTTAGTAAGGTAAAAAAAATAATGCAAGAATAAATAAGAACTCATAAACAGGGTAACCCAAATTAAACTACCAGTTAATTGGGGGATTTAATCAATCAATCATACAGAAGATCTGGGAAAGACCCCTTAGGATATGGGAGTCAATTAACGGTACAAAATTAGGGCTTAAATAAGGCAGTAAATCAGTCTTATACCATATAGGAGTCAATCAAGCCCCTCAAGTCAGATTGATAATCCAAATAAGACAAGTATTACTAATAAAAGTCACAAATAAGGAAAAAGGTAAGAATCCCAGAAAATACTAATTTTAACAGGAAAGAATCATTTGAAACCTAAATAGAATCAGTCAATGTAACTGGTTCACAGAATTAAACATAATAACAGGAAAAAAGGGAAGAAATTAATGTCACAAATAGAAACAGTTAGGGTTTAAGCATACATACAAAAATTAATTAAACGTGTAAAGAAATAATTAGATTAAACACTTGAAAGTTAGAAAACTCTTTTGAAGAGACTCAGGATGAACCCTAATTTCAGAAAAAAGTAAATGGAATTGAAATAGTTTACCAAAACAGAAGATTTTTGAGGGAAATTACCAACTAGCACTCAAATCGTTTCAGATCTACAAAGATCTGAACATATTAAAGTAGTCCTAGAACTAGGTTTTTAAAAAAAAAAACAAAAGAGATGAAAGAAACTTGGTCAAAAGCCATAGATTCGAACTAAATATAGAAGGAAATCAGTACTCACAAACGAGAATGGCCCTAGATAGGCCAGTTAACATGTTTCAGGCAAGAACAGTTTGAATCTCCATGAGATTTTCTCAAGGATCCATGTAATCGAATAGCCAGGAAACATAAACGGTTGGTAATGGTCGGAGAATACTCAGAATCTCTATAGATAGGAGCTTTTCGCCGGAGACAACGATTAGGGTTAGGGGTAGGTCGAGAGAGAATTGGAGAGGTTAGGGAAACCAATGACGGAGGAATGAGAGAATGAGGGGGGCTAGGGTTGGTTTAGAGATTAATATGGTAAGGTTTAATGTAGACCGTTGATCTAAAAGATCAACGACCACGANTCTAAAAGATCAACGGCCACGATTTGATGGGGATTTGGGTCGGGTAGGTGCAGATTGGGCTTAAGGTGAATTGGGTTGGTGTTATTAAGGGGTTTGGGCTGGTATTTAAAGGGTTAGGTCCGAAAAGTTAAAGAAATTAAAAGGGCTATTTGTTGAATACCCAATTAATTGATAAAAATAATTAACATATTATTAAAATGGTTTTCATGCATAGAAATATTTTAAAATAATTACTCAATATTTTAAAAATGCAACAAGCTATTTTCTGGTAAAGTAACGTAATAATGCATATATGGGCTAAAATTGCAAAGTTATTGCAATTGTAACCCAAAAATGTAAATGTGGCCATTTGTGAAATAATTAGGCTTAGTGTTTATATAAATAGCAAAAGTAAATCGTAAAATTGTAGTGCAGTTAATGATTATTTATATAATAAAATACTGGGATAAATTAATTTGAACTCCTCAAAAATGCAGAAATTATGGGAAAATGTTATTGATGCAAATACATGGTTTTTGAAGTATATATGCATTTTGAAAATATTATAGGGAAAAATTGGGTATCAACAACTGCCCCTCTTTACTCGGGAAGGATGAAAGAGTTGTCGGGTAAAGATATGATGGCCAAGTTTGACCGAGCGAGATGGTTTGAGCGATTTAGGCCGCACTCTAATTTTTGAGCTACCTACATTTCCCTGGTTCTACAGGAATCAGGCCGTGTTTAGTTCTGAATTCATCGGCGGAATATACCGACGAAGTTACCACACGAACGAACGCAAGATTTGGGATATGTGAAAGGATTGCGGTCAAGTTTGAGATAATATGAGGGAACTTAAGCGGGATTTCTCATATTGGGGTAATGGTTGCTCATCGGATCACCTGTAAGTAAAAATTTACTACGGGCATACATATGTGCATGAATTTAAATATGATGCAAATTCCCTTCAGACCATGAAAATCACCTTTGGACGGTTGAGGATGACATCCTTAGACCATGATGTCCTGGGCCATGAATTGTTCAGTGAGGGGTTTGCAGGCCATGAGATGATGCTCTCGGCCATGAAAATGGTGCCTCCGAACCATGACGCCTTTGAATAATGATATGCAAATTTGAGAGATCCTCAGGCCATGACATGACGTCTTCTGGCTATGAGGATTGTGCCTTCAGACCGTGACGCCCTCGAACAAATTAGCGATATTTCAACCCATGATATGCAAAGACATGATGCTAGAAGCGACAAGACAGGTCTTAGTCTATATGAATTTGAGGCAGAGCTTAGCCCGAAAGAAGAGAATAGGTAATGCCAGAGAGACAGTTCTTAGTCTCGAGCAAGGTGAAAGCAATGCTTTGCCTTATGCAAATATGGAGTTAGGGCTTAGCCTCATGCAAGATTCGAGGCAGGGCTTAACTTCATGCAGAATTGAACGCAGTGCTTAGCCTTATGCAGAACTGAAGGCAGTGCTTAGCCTTATGCAAATATGGAGGCAGAGCTTAGCCTCATGCAAGATTTGGGACAGGGCTTAGTCCCATGCAAAGAGAAGGAAATGCTTAGCCTTATGCAAATATGGAGGCAGGGCTTATACAAGATTTGGGAAAGGGCTTATGTCACGTCCCGAAATCCCACCATCGGGTCGTGATGGCGTCTAACGTTGAACCCGCTAGACAAGCCAACATATATAGCTAAACTAACATGAAAAATCTCAACTTTCTAGAATAAGCTAAAACGCTTCGAAATTAAATCAGCGGAATAATACAGTTTAAGCTAAATAAAGACAATCACAATATATCGACGCAAAGTTTCCCAAAACCTGGAGTCACAAACTCACGAACTGTCTAACAGTGCTAAATACAAGTTAAAAGGAAATACATGTCTGCCTTTGAAACTAAAGGAAAAAACAAGACAGAATCGAAGACAAGGGGATGGAAGAGACGCCAAGGCCCACGAACGCCAACGGGTATACCTTGAAGCCTCTATGATGAACTGGAAGACACTCCCACTAATGATGTCCTCCTGGTCCGGCTGCATAATCTGCACAACATAAAAGAAGTGCAGGTGTAGCATCAGTACAACCGACCCCATGTACTGAGTAAGTGCCTGTCCTAACCTCGACGAAGTAGTGACGAGGCTAGAACCAGACTACCAAATAACATGTGCAGTTCAAATAAATATAGTAGAATCTAAACCAGAATATAATTACGGGGAGAACATGCTGGGGGTGAGGGGTAGCAAATACTGAAATGACAGAAGCAAAAATAACAGCCTAAAATATCGGACAATAATAACGGGAAATGACAACACAAATTAAGCAGTGAAAGATGCGGCACATCATGTCCCCTCGTGCATAATAACATTATAAAACATGGCACGGAATTTCCCCTTGTGCATAATAAATATAAAACATGGCACGGAATTTCCCCTCATGCACAATAAATATAAAATATGGCACGGAATGTCCCCTCGTGCATAATAAATATAAAACATGGCACGGAATGTCCCCTCGTGCATAATAAATATAAAACATGGCACGGAATGTCCCCTCGTTCATAATAAATATAAAACATGGCACGACATAACCCTTCGTGCTTTAACACTCTTCCTCACCCAAACAATAATCTTAAACAAGGGCAAGGAAATAGACTGAGTGAAAATAGAAATCCCGGCAAGGGAACATCAGTTAAACAATTAAATCCCGGAAAGGGAACATCAATTAAATAATCAAATCCCGGCAAGGGAACATCAGTTAAAAAATTAAATCCCTGCAAGGGAACATCAATTAAATAATCAAATCCCGGCAAGGGAACTATACAACGATGACCCGGCAAGGGTATATCTCAATAACTCTTTCTCTTTCTTTCGCTTTCATTTCCATGATTTTTCTATCACTTGAGCCAATGCTCCAAAGACATAATATCTCATATTTCTTCATTATTCAATTCACAATTTGAGCCAATGCTCCAAAGACATAATATCTCATATTTCTTCATTATTCAATTCACGATTTGAGCTAACGCTCCAAAGACATAATATCTCATATTTCTTCATTATTCAATTCACAATTTGAGCCAATGCTCCAAAGACATAATATCTCATATTTCATCATTTGTTCGTTACAATTTGAGCCAGTGCTCCAACAGAGTTTACAGAATACAATTTCCTTTACATATTCTTCACTCCATATGAAAATCATCAACTACACATGAGAATTATCACGAAATAAGAATATTCACAATATAAAGACTCACGGTCATGCTGGACAACGATGTATAGATACTCGTCACCATGCCTATACATCGTATTTGGCAATTAGCAAGTACAAAGTAGCAAATTATACTCAACTTCTATTCCCTCAAGAGAAGGTTAGACCGAACACTTACCTCGGGTCCGAAGTATAGCAGTCAACCCTCTAACACCGCTTTTCCTTTAGAATTAGACTCCAGAATGGTATTATCTAGGCATAATCAACTCAAGTATACCAACAAGGATTCAAATATTCAATTACATGGCCTAATTAACAATTTCCTAGCATACTTTCAAATTTATCAAAATTCTACCCTGGGCCCGCTCGCTCGGATTCTTGAAACTTTCTAAGGAAACACTCACCCAAGGCCTCAGGATTATAAATATACGATTTTTACTTGATTTCATGGCCAATTAACAGAAAATTCTAAGGTGATTACAAGTTTTAGGTTACTACCCATTTTCTTGAATTTTTGGTACTAATTTGTGTAATTAATTAGGTTAAGATATATTCATGAAACAAGTTTAAGGGTGGAATTCACTTACCTCACAAGGCATGGTCGAAAGCTCTCAACAATGGAGGATTTCATATAATGAAGGAGATGAAAAATGAGAGAAATGGGTTTAAAGCCCGTATTTAACCTACTGCCTGAACAGTGAACTCGCACTTGTGGCTCTGTGGACCGCACCTGCGGTCTCGCACTTGCGAGAATAATCTCGCACTTGCGAGAATAATCTCGCACCTGCAAAGTTGGGTTGGGGGTTTGGGATCGCACCTGCGAAGTGGAGACCGCACCTGCGAGAAATGCTCGGCACCTATGATGGATGGTCAGGCCACTGGTAATCGCACCTGCGATGCCTGGGACCGCACCTGTGGTCACACCAGAGCAGGTGCACCAGCAACTGAGTTTGCTGGTTATCAGCCCCGTTAGGTGTCAAAAAGGCACCTGGGCCCACCCGAGCCATAATCCAAATATTCCAACGAGTCCTAAATCATATTACGGACCCGCTCGAGCCTTCGGAACACTCAAAACAAAGCTAAACCTCGAAATCACACCCCAAACCCCAAGAACCAAACTTAGAAATTTTAAGCTTTCTAACTTCGCTAACAACGTGCCGAACTGACCTATACATCTCGGAATGACACAAAATTCACAGGTTACTCACATAACATCCTTCGAACTTGCCCGTGCGATCAAATCGCCAAAACAACATCATACACATAGATTTAAACCTCAATATCCATTGATTCTATCAAATTTTCCATTTTTAAGTCCGATTCACATCAAACGAAATCCGATTTCAACCAAAATTTACAGAAAGTGCCTAAAACATATATAAGAACTTTATCGGGCACTAGAACCAAAATACGGGCCCGATACCATTACTTTCTAATCAGATTTCATTTTCAATTTCCTTAAATATTTTCAAAAAACAATTTTACTCAAAAATTCATTTCTCGGGCTTGGGACCTTGGAATTCGATTCTGGGCATACGTCTAAGTCCCATATATTCCTACAGACCCTCCGGGGCCGTCAAATCACGGGCCTGGGTTCGTTTACCCAAAATATTGAACGAAGTCAAATTCATTCATTTTAATATCAAATCATAGCATTTTTCACAGAATCTCATAGTTAAGCTGTCTGGCTACGCGCCCGGACTATGCACGCAAATTGAAGAAAATACAAATGAGGTTTTCAAGGCCTCGAAAGTGCGGAATGGGTAATGACATAGGTGATGACCCTTTTGGGTCCTCACATTCTCCACCTCTAAAAGAATTGTTCATCCTCGAACGGACAGAAGAAGGAAGTACCTGAGTTAGGAAATAAATGAGGGTAACGGCTCCGCATATCATACTCGAACTCCCAGGTCGATGCCTCGGGAGGCTGACCTCTCCACTGAACACGAACAAAAGGGAAACTGTTGGATCTCAACTGACGAATCTGCCGGTCTAGAATAGCTACCGGCTCCACCTCATAAGATAAGTCCTTGTCCAATTGAACAGTGCTGAAATCTGACATGTGGGCTGGATCGCCGTGATACCTCCGAAGCATGGACACATGAAAGACTGGATGTACGACTGATAAGCTAGGTGGCAATGCATGTCTATAAGCCACCTCCCCCACTCGATCAAGAATCTCAAACGGACCAATGAATCTAGGGCTAAAATTGCCTTTCTTCCCAAATCTCATCACGCCCTTCATAGGCGACACTCGGAGCAATACTCGCTCACCCACATCTCGAACCTTACGATCTGCATAACTCTTTTACCTGAACTGAGCTGTATGAAGCCTATCCTGAATGACCCTGACCTTGTCCAAGGCCTCCTGAACCAAATCTGTACCCAACAACCGAGCCTCTCCCGGCTCATACCATCCAACCGGAGACCGACACCGCCTACCATATAAAACCTCATAAGGAGCCATCTGGATAATCGACTGGTAGCTATTGTTGTAGGCAAACTCTGCTAAAGGAAAGAACTGATCCCATGATCCTCCAAAGTCAATGACACAAGCCCGGAGCATATCCTCCAATATTTGAATAGTCCGCTCGGACTGCCCATCCGTCTGAGGATGAAATGTTGTGCTCAACTCCACCTGGGTTCCTAACTCTCGCTGAACTACTCCCCATAAATACGAGGTAAACTGCGCGGCCCGGCCCGAATGATATATACCGGCACACCATGAAGGCGAATAATCTCCCGGATATAGATCTCAGCTAACCTCTCGGATGAATAGAACACTGCCACATGAATGAAATGTTCTGACTTGGTCAGCCTATCAACAATGACCCACACTGCATCGAACTTCTTTCGGGTCAACGGAAGTCCGGTAACGAAGTCCATAGTGATCCTCTCCCACTTCCACTAGGGAAGCTCAATCCTCTGAAATAAACCACCAGGCCTCTGATGCTCATACTTAACCTGTTGACAATTCAAACACCGCGCCACATATTCCACAATATACTTCTTCATTCTACGCCACCAACAATGCTGCTGCAAATCCTGATACATCTTCGCGGCGCCCGGATGAATAGAATACCGAGAACTATGGGCCTCCTCTAAAATCAACTCTCGAATCCCATAAACATTAGGCACACAAACTCGCCCCTGTAATCTCAAAACACCATCATTATCTAAGGTCACCTGCTTGAAACCACCGCGATGCACCGTGTCCCTAAGGACACACAAATGGGTATCATCAAACTGCCGATCATGGATACGCTCCAATAACGAAGAATGAGCAATCGTACAAGCCAACACTCGACTAGGCTCAGAAATATCCAACCTCACATATCGATTGGCCAAATCCTGAACATCCAAAGCAAGCGGCCTCTGACTGACCGGAATAAAAGCAAGACTGCCCATACTAGCTGACTTTCTACTCAACGCATCAGCCACCACATTGGCCCTGCCCGAGTGATATAAGATGGTAATATCATAATCCTTCAACAACTCCAACCATCTTCTCTGCCTCAAATTCAACTCTTCTTGCTTGAACAAGTACTGAAGACTCTTATGATCAGTGAACACCTCACACGCCACGCCATACAGGTAGTGCCTCCCAATCTTCAGTGCGTGGACAATGGCTGCCAACTCTAAATCATGCGCTGGGTAGTTCTTTTCATGAATTTTCAACTACCTCGAAGCATAAGCAATGAACTTTCCATCCTGCATCAACACTGCAGCAAGCCCAATAAGGGAAGTATCGTAATAGACGGTATAAGGCTCTGAACCTGTGGGCAAAACCAATACTGGTGCCGTAGTCAGAGCTGTCTTGAGCCTCTGATAGCTCGCGTCACACTCGTCTGACCATATGAACTGGGCACCCTTCTGGGTCAACCTAATCATTGGGGCTGCAATAGATGAGAACCCCTCCATGAACTGACGCTAATAGCCTGCTAATCCCAAGAAACTCTGAATCTCTGTAGCTGATGCTGGTCTAGGACTGTTCTTGACTACCTCAATCTTCTTCGAGTCAACTAAACTCAACCAGAACTCACACTTCAAAAACTTTGCATAAAGCTGAATATCCTTCAGAGTCCAAAGAACCACTTTGAGATGCTGCTCGTGCTCCTCCTGACTGCGGGAGTATATCAATATATCGGTAATGAAGACTATCACGAACGAGTCGGAATAAGGCCTGAACCCTCGGTTTATCAAATCCATAATATTTTCTAGGGCATTTGTCAAACCAAACAACATGACTAAGAACTCGTAATGCCCGTACAGAGTGCAAAAAGTTGTCTTAGGGACATCAGATTCCCTAATCCTCAACTGATGGTAGCCAGATCTCAAGTCTATCTTTGAAAATACCTTGGCACCCTGAAGCTGATTGAAAAAATCATCAATCCTCGGCAGTGGATACATATTCTTGATTGTAACCTTGTTTAGTTGCCGGTAATCAATGCACATCCTCATCGAACCATCCTTTTTCTTCAGAAATAACACTGGAGCACCCCAAGGGGAAACACTAGGTCTAATGAAACCCTTCCCAAGAAAATCCTACAACTGTTCCTTCAACTCTTTCAACTCTGGCGGGACCATGCGATACGGCAGAATAGAAATGGGCTGGGTTCCCGGAGCCAGATCAATGCAGAAATCAATGTCCCTGTCGGGTGGCATCCCCGGCAGGTCTGAAGGGAAAACCTCAGGAAACTCACGAACCACGGGCACCAAATCAATAGAGGGAAACTCAACACTGGAATCCCCTACATAAGCCAAATAAGCCAAACACCCCTTCTCGACCATACGCCGAGCCTTCACGTACGAAATAAAATTACGGGTAGAATGACCAGGAGTTCCTTTCCACTCCAAACGGGGCAAATCTGGCCAGGCTAAGGTCACTGTCTTGGCATGACAATCCAAGATGGCATGATATGGGGACAACCAGTCCATCCCCAATATAACATCAAAGTCGACCATACCCAAAAGCAACAAATCAACACGGGTCTCAAGACCCCCAATAACCACAACACAAGAACGATGGACATGATCGACCATGATAGGATCGCCCACTGGTGTAGATACATAAACATTAATACTCAGTATATCACTAGGCATGACCAGGTTTGGTGCAAAATAAGAGGACACATAAGAATACATAGACCCTGGATCAAATAATACTGAAGCATCTCAATCACAATCCTGAATAGTACCTATAATGACTGCATCTGAAGACTCAGCCTCTGGCCTAGCTGGAAGAGCATAACATCGGGGTTGGGCCCCACCACCCTGAACCACATCTCTGTGATGGCCGGCTGCTGGCTGGCCTCCACCTCTGGCGGCCTGAGCTCCACCCTTATGGCCTCTACCTCCACCTCTAGCACCTCTACCCCCATCTCTAGCTGGTTGGGCATGTTGTTGAACATCTGGTGCATGTACCATGGTACGAGAACCCTGATGCTGGGACACACTAGAACCTAAGGGGACAAACCTGGAAATATGCCCCAAACCCCCGCAAGTATAACAAGGCCTCTGCTGATATGACTGCTGACTCTGGAACTAGCCCTGTCGACCCTGATAACCACCCTGGAAGTTCTGATGCGGTGGTGCACCGATGGGAGCTGGTGGCGCACTGTAAGGCTACTGATCAGAATAGTGCGGCTGATAACCACGACCACCCGAAGTACCATGGGAAACCTGAAGAGCTGAATGAAAAGGTCTGGGAGGATGACCTCTGCCTGAAGAATCCCTGCCCCCAGATGAGGCTCCACTGAAACGACCGAAATGACGGGGCCTCTTGTCAGCCCCCTGACCACCACCCTGTGATGGAATCATGTCAATCCTCCTGGCCATATTGGCCGCATCCTGGAACGATATGTCTGTACCTGACTCTCTAGCCATCTGAAGCCTGATAGGCCGGGCCAATCCCTCAATAAACCTCCGAACACTCTCCCGATCACTGGGAGTATCATAAGAGCATGTCGGGCTAGAGTGATAAACCTGGTCTCGTACTGAGTGACGGACATGGATCCCTACTAGAGACACTCAAACTGCCTCCGAAGGTCCTCTCTCTGAGTGATGGGAAGGAACTTCCCCAAAAATCCTCCAAGAACTGAGTCCAAGTCAAAGGTGTAGACCCAGCTGGTCTGGCTAGGCAATAATCCCTCCACCAACTCTTGGCTGTGCTCGATAAACGAAAGGTAGCGAAGTCAACCCCGTTAGACTCCACTATGCCGATGTTCCGAAGAACCTCGTGGCAGCTGTCCAAGTAATCCTGGGGGTCCTCTGATGGTGAACCAGTGTAAGTAGCAGTAAATAACTTGGTGAACCTATCAAGTCTCCACAGAGCATCTGTTGACATAGGTGCTCCCTCTGCGACTGGTGATGCAATACCCGGTTGAGCTACTCCGGCTGGCTGAGATGCCGGAGTATGTAACTGTGGAGCTACCTGCTCTGGCACGCGGGCGACAGGAGTTTGGGAACCTCCCCCAGCCTGAGAGACGGCTGATGCTATAGGAAGAAGACCCGCCTGTGATACACTCTCCATGAGTCCAACTAGACGGACAAGGGTATCCTGAAGCATTAGGGTAGCTATGAACCCCTCTGGGACCTAAGCTGGGAGTACCAGAACTGGGACCTCCTCGTTAGACTCGACCTGAGGGTCCTCCACTAGGGCTGCTGCTCTAGGCTGAGCCCGGCCCCGGCCTCGGCCTCTGGCACGGCCTCGACCTCGACCTCGACCCCGAGTAGGAGCTGTATAAGTAGTGTCAGGCTGCTGGGCGGAACCAAGGGAAGCACGCGTCCTCGCCATCTGCGAGGGAATAGTACGGAAACTCAATCAGAACTTAGAATTCATAGTGCACGACAGAGAAGAAAAGAAATATGGAGTCATCCTAACTTTTCAGCCTATGGGGGATAAATACAGACGTCTCCGTACCGATCCCTCAGACTCTACCAAGTATTCCGTGAGTTGTGAGACCTAAGTAACCTAGTGCTCTGATACCAACTTGTCACGCCCCAAAATCCCACCATCGGGCCGTGATGGCGTCTAACGTTGAACCCGCTAGACAAGCCAACGTATATAGCTAATCTAACATGAAAAATCTCAACTTTCCAGAATAAGCTAAAATGCTTCGAAATTAAATCAGCGGAATAATACAGTTTAACATAAATAAAGAAAATCACAATATATCGACGCAACGTTTACCAAAACCTGGAGTCACAAACTCACGAACTGTCTAAGAGTGCTAAATACAAGTCTGAAAGGAAATACATGTCTGCCTTTGAAACTAAAGGAAAAAACAAGACAGAATCGAAGACAAGGGGGTGGAAGAGACGCCAAGGCCCACGAACTTCATCGGGTATACCTTGAAGCCTCTATGATGAACTGGAAGACACTCCTACTAATGATGTCCTCCGGGTTCGGCTGCGTAATCTGCACAACATAAAAGAAGTGAAGGTGTAGCATCAGTACAACCGATCCCATGTACTAAGTAAGTGCCTGGCCTAACTTCGGCGAAGTAGTGACGAGGCTAGAACCAGACTACCAAATAACCTGTGCAGTTCAAATAAATATAGCAGAATCTAAACCAGAATATAATTACGGGGAGAACATGCTGGGGGTGAGGGGTAGAAAATACTGAAATGACAGAAACGAAAACAACAGCCTGAAATATCGGACAATAATAACGGGAAATGACAACACAGATTAAACAGTGAAAGATGCGGCACGACATGTCCCCTCGTGCATAATAACAATATAAAACACGGCACGAAATGTCCCCTCGTGCATAATAAATATAAAACATGGCACAGAATGTCCCCTCGTGCACAATAAATATAAAACATGGCACGGAATGTCCCCTCGTGCATAATAAATATAAAACATGGCACGGAATATCCCCTCGTGCATAATCAATATAAAACATGGCACGGAATGTCCCCTCGTGCATAAAAAATATAAAACATCGCACGGCATCACCCTTCGTGCTTTAATACTCTTCCTCACCCAGACAGTAATCTCAAATAAGGGCAAGGAAATAGACAGAGTTAAAATAGAAATCCCGGCAAGGGAACATACGTTAACCAATTAAATCCCAGCAAGAGAACATCAATTAAATAATTAAAATCCGGCAATGGAACATCAGTTAAACAATTAAATCCCAGCAAGAGAACATCAATTAAATAATCAAATCCCGGCAAGGGAACTATACAACGATGACCCCGCAAGGGTATATCTCAATAACTCTTTCTATTTCTTTCACTTTCATTTACATGATTTTTCTTTCACTTGAGCCAACGCTCCAAAGACATAATATCTCATATTTCTTCATTATTCAATTCACAATTTGAGCCAATGCTCCAAAGACATAATATCTCATATTTCTTCATTATTCAATTCACAATTTGAGCCAATGCTCCAAAGACATAATATCTCATATTTCTTCATTTGTTCGTTACATTTTGAGCTAGTGCTCCAACAGAGTTTACAAACTACAATTTTCTTCACAACATATGGTAATCATAAACTAAGCATATTATCACGAAATCAGAATATTCACAATTTAAAGACTCACGGTCATGCTAGACACGGATGTATAGATATCTTTTCACCATGCCTATACATCGTATTTGGCAACTAGCAAGTAGAAAGTAGCAAATTATACTCAACTCCTATTCCCTCAAGCTAAGGTTAGACCGAACACTTACCTCGGGTCCGAAGTATAGCAATCAACCCTCTAACACCGCTTTTCCTTTAGAATTAGACTCCAGAATGGTATTATCTAGGCATAATCAACTCAAGTATATCAATAAGGATTCAAATATTCAATTACATGGCCTAATTATCCATTTCCTAGCATACTTTCAAATTTATCAAAATTCAACCCCGAGCCCGCTCGCTCGGATTCTCGAAACTTTCAAAGGAAACACTCACCCAAGGCCTAAGTATCATAAATATACGATTTTTACTTGATTTCACGACCAATTCACAGAAAATTCTAAGGTGATTACAAGTTTTAGGTTACTACCCATTTTCTTGAATTTTTGGTACTAATTTTGTGTAATTAATTAGGTTATCATATATTCATGAATTAAGTTTATGGGTGGAATTCACTTACCTCACAAGGCCTGGTCAAAAGCTCTCAACAATGGAGGTTTTCGTCAAAGGAAGGAGATGAAAAATGAGAGAAATAGGTTAAAACCCGTATTTAACTTACTGCCTGAATAGTGAACTCGCACCTGCGGCTCTGGGGACCGCACCTACGGTCTCGCACTTGCGAGAATAATGTCGCACCTGCGGAGTTGGACTGGGGGTCTGGGATTGCACCTGCGAAGTGGAGACCGCACCTGCGGTCTCACACCTGCGAGAAATGATCCGCACATGCGATGGCTGGACAGGCCACTGGTTATAGCACCTTCGGTCTCGCACCTGCGATGCTGGGCAACCGCACCTGCAGTCACACCAGAGCAGGTGCACCAACAGCTGAGTTTGTTGGTTTTCAGCCCCGTTAGGTGCCCAGAAGGCACCTGGGCCCACCCGAGCCCTAATCCAAATATACCAACGAGTCCCAAATCATATTACGGACTCGCTCGAGCCTTCGGAACACTCAAACCAATGCTAAAACTCGAAATCACACCCCCAAATCCCAAGAACCAAACTTAGAAATTTTAAGCTTTCTAACTTCGCTAAAAACATGCCGAACTAACCAATACATCTCGAAACGACACCAAATTTCACAGATTACTCACATAACATCCTTCGAACTTGCCCGTGCAATCAAAGCGCCAAAACAACATAATACACATAGAGTTAAACCTCAATATCCATTGATTCTATCAAATTTTCCATTTTTATGTCCGATTCACGTCAAACGAAATCTAATCTCAACCACACTTTATGGAAAGTACCTAAAACATATATAAGACCTGTACCGGGCACCAGAACCAAAATACGGGCCTGATACCATTACTTTCTAATCAGATTTCATTTTCAATTTCCTTAAATATTTTTCGAAAACAATATTACTCAAAAATTTGTTTCTCGGTCTTGGGACCTCGGAATTCGATTACGGGCATACGCCTAAGTCCCATATTTTCCTAGACCCTCCGGGACCGTCAAATCACGGGTCCGGGTCTGTATACCCAAAATGTTGATCGAAGTTAAATTTATTCATTTTAATATCAAATCTTAGCATTTTTCACAGAATCTCATGGTTAAGCTGTCCGGCTACACGCCCAGAATGTGCATGCAAATCGAGGAAAATAAAAATAAGGTTTTCAAGGCCTCGGAAGTGCAGAATAGGTAATGACATAGGTGATGACCCATTTGGGTCGTCAAAGCTTAGTACCATGCAAAGAGAAGGCAATGCTTAGTCTTATGCAGATACGGAGGCAGGGCTTAGCCTCATGCAAGATTTGGGACATGTCTTAGTCCCATGCAAAGAGAAGGCAATGCTTAGCCTTATGCAAATTTGGAGGTAGGGCTTAGCCTCATGCAAGATTTGGGACATGGCTTAGTCCCATGCAAAGAGAAGGCAATGCTTAGCCTTATGCAAATTTGGAGGTAGGGCTTAGCCTCATGCAAGATTTGGGACATGGCTTAGTCCCATGCAAAGAGAAGGCAATGCTTAGCCTTATGAAAATTTGGAGGCAGGGCTTAGCCTCATGCAAGATTGAGACAGAGCTTACTCTCATGCAAAGAGAAAAATAGTTGGTGATAGCAGAATATTTCTTAGCTGGAAGTGGATTCAGTATCGTTGTTGTTATGAAGGTGTTGATTTCTAGGCGTGCATATTCCTTGTTCCTGCATTCAAAGAAAAATCGTGAGTTCTGTAAGGGGAGGTCGGTTTGTGCCTCTGTCGGCTTGCTTGATTTGCTTTGCTCAGTCTGAAGATCCAATTCAAATCACTGGGGGTAGCTTTTGCTAAATAGAGTTATTTCAAAAGCAAGCATGCATAGTTTTCAAAGTCATTGTAAATAATATGTTTTTTATAAAATTAGTTAGATGAACCAATGACTGTGATACAATCAGAGACATTGCGAATTCTCTTGTCGTAGAATTTTGAGAGTCCTCCTCAAAATTTTTCCCCAGTTAGACGGACAAACATTTCTGACTGCTGTATATGCTGTGATCGGCTGAACTTGCTTCAGGATTTTAAGGTCCCCCTCAAAAGTGTGCCCCAGTTTCTGATGGTGGGGAAGATAGAATCCTCGTATTCTTTCAGGAACCAGGTGTATTCTTCTTTTTCTGACGGTGACAAATGGCTGCTTATGCGGGTTTCCTTGATGGTATCGGAATTCCCAAGTTGACTATCTCGGTCTTGTCTAGGTTGGATTTGGGCTTGTTCTCAAAATTCTCCACTTATATGTCAATCTCCTCAGGTATTACTTCCTCTTCTTCTAAATCACTATCCCTTTTGTTGCGTTGCCCCATTACATGTCACAATTACCGGTTCATCCAGACAGGAAATAGTAATGTTGTATGGATAAAGATATGAGGGAAAGTGGTAATAATAAACATCAATTCATTTAAAGAGTCAAAAATGTTATTTCTAAAAAACAACGTATTTGGAACACTGGAAATATTATTTAAAATAGAATGCCAAAAAGGGAGATCATTTTTTTTTTCAGAAAACAAAATAAATAATGTTGTTCGGCCTTGCTAGCCCGGGATGCGTCGGGCCGTGGATGGTCTGACAGTTTAATTATTGAGGAATGATCCTCTCTCCACAGCTCGGATAGTAGGGCCTTCCTCCTCCTTCTCAAAAATTACACAGCAGTCCATGTCATCGTCCTCTAAGAATAGGTTCCTCAAGGCGGCCAATGCTTCTTCCTCCTATGATCCCCAACTGATGTCGGTCTACTGGAAAGTTTGACTCAGGTGCAGTATAGGCTACTCAAGCGGATAGTACGGGCCACACCATGGTGGTGACCTATCTTGATACTCTTGCCAGGTGTATTGATATCCCAGTCCAAAAGTGGTGCCATGGCGCTTTAGCTGTATTGGCTTGGAGATGCCCTGAAGAATTTTACTAAGACCCTTGCCAGGTTCATATCCTCTCCATGCTAGTATACTTTTTATCTTGCTACTCCACCACTTATTCTCGATCACGTTGACCCTCTCGATATGATGATAAGTCTCTCCACCTAGATTTATTCTATTTTCAACCATCGGGATTGTCTGACGAGTGTAAATAGGGTGGCTCCCATCTTTATGGATAATCACTTCATGGTGGTTCACTCGAACTTCACTACCTGATGCAAAGTTGACGCTACAGCACCAGCGACATGTATCTAGGGTCGTCCCAACAACAGATTGTATGATGCAGATATATCCAGCACATGGAACTCCACATTAAACCATGTAGGCTCCATCTGCAGACAAAGATTGATCACTCCAATGGTAGCTCTATGAGACTCGTCAAATTCCTTCACATTCATAGTCCCTTCTCGTATTTCATACATGCCTTTGACCAACCTCTTCAGTGTTGTCAATAGGCAAATATTGAGACCGGATCCCCCATCTATCAGAACCTTGGAAATGAAATTGTCCTCACATTGCACGGTAATGTGTAGTGCCCTGTTATGGTTCAAACCCTCAGGTGGCAGCTCGTCCTCGTGGAAGGTGATTTTGTGACTTTCCAGCACCTGTCCCACCATATTGGCCATATCTCCGCCAGTGATATTATTAGGTACATATGCCTCACCTAATACCTTTAAGAGAGCATTCTGTGCGCTTGTGAATTCTATAGCAGTGACAAGTTATAAATCTGAGCAGGAGTCTTGTTCAAATGATCAGTGACTGAATACTCCCTTACTTGCACTTTACTGCAAAGGTCATCCGGGCCTATTTCATTAACTGGCGGTCTGTTAGAGGCCTGCTTACTGGATTCTCCCAAATGCTTTGGTGTATAGACTCTTCCTATTGTGGTCATTACTTGCGTAGCGCCATATTCTTTTATTATGGTATTTCCTTTTCTTCTAGCTTCGACCAGATTATCCCAGGGTATAACCATGGTGTCAAAAGGCGGTGTGGTAGACACTGTCACTATGAAAGGTGTGGCTACTTCCACTTCGAATGGAAGAGGTGCAGAGTGCTATCTCAATTTCAAATAGAACTGATGCAGCTACCTCAACCTCCACTGGCGGCTGTATTTTGTACTATAATAGGATTGAGTGTGACTGCGGATTTCTTGGGATTGTCACCCTCTTTGATAAATCCAATTGATCCCTCGGGATCCCATTCCTCATCGGTCTCTATCACATTGATACCTTCACCCCTATGATCTGGGAGGGGATTGTTGTGGATGTTGGGTGTAGCTTCTTTGGCCAGAATGACCTTATTATCAATCAAGGTCTGGATCTTATCCTTCAGTGTTCCGCACTCATCAATGGTGTGCCCTTTCATGCCAGAATAATATGCACATGTCTTATTTAGGTTGACCCATTAGGATGAATTCTCCATGGTCACAACAGGGATAAGAGTGATGTAACTAGTAGCCTTCAGCCTTTCATACATCTAGTCAATGGGTTCGGCAATGGCATTGTATTGATTAGGTGGTCTGCAGTCAAATTTAGGCTGATGTCTTGGGTAGTTTGGATGAGTTGGAGGTGACTGAAAGTGAGAGGGTTGTGAATTATATATGTGATAAGCAGTGGCCGGTTGGGAATATCTGAGAGGTGATGGTTGATATGTGGGTGGAGGTGCTTGGTATGTAAGTGGGGAGGTTTGATATACAAGGGGCGATCATTACTGTTGTGAGCATGTAATTTTCAACCTACTATATGTTCCCACAAAATTCAATAAATTAATTAATGATTATAAACCTTGTTGAATTTTAATATCTGTGTGTGAATTATCTACATTACATGAGTCACGACTTGTCCTTTAAAATTTCATAAATGACTTAAAGTCGCATGATTCGGTGCACGACTTCAATCATTTTTACTACGGAAAATTATTCTCTAAATAATCACATGTGATTTACTCAGTAATTAAGATTTAAACCAGAGTTACTCAATATATTACTTGTGATCGATTGAAATAAATAACAACAAAATGTTGATTATTTGACACAATGTAGATTTAATGATTAATTCATTCATTTTTTCCTAACAAAATTGTGAAATTCGTTCCTTAAGTGATATGAGTATCAAATCAAATGTTATTACTCTTAATTAATTCATAATTAGACAAAAACTAAGTTAGAATTAATCACTACATTTTTTTTTATAAACGTTAGAATTAAAATAGGTTTAAAAGCGGACCTGGGCTGAATTACCCAGGCCCAAAACCCCTTCTCCTTAACACTGAATCCGGACCAGCCCAAATCCCCTAACCGGCCTGCTCCAACTTGACAAAAACGACGCCGTTTAAGCCAAGTTCAACCCCAGCCATTGATCTATCCTTGATCCAACGACTGGGAACTAACCATCTGTTTAGTATTTAATTGCCCGAACCCCACCCCATACCCTCATTCATCTGAAACCCAACCCCTGACCTAAACTCTAGCCGCCCCCATTTCTGTCTCTCTCTCATCTCTCTAAACCTAAACCCTAGCCGCCCCAAAATCCTACCGCCGTCCGGCCACCGGACCTCCTCCAATCACCCCCAAATTTTCACCCTACGATCCTCTCCTCCCGCTTAACCCCATCCCACAATCAGCTTCCCTAAAAAACCACTCAAATTCCTTCGACCGTTCGGATGGCTCCCTCTCGACGAGGTAATCAATATGTCGGCTGAAGTTTGCTATCTCCTACCAATGGGTTTGCAAAGCATTCAACCATATGCCCCGCACCGGGTCTTACGCCAGTTAGGAAGGCAGCAGGGTATCCCCCATGATGAGGATTTAAGACAAAAAGCTATTGAAATATGCCCAAGAGCTACATTCCCTGAAAGCAGGGTCCGCCAAATCTGGAATGAATGCCGGTTTTTAGAACCTCAAACTCGAGTGAGAGACTTATCAAAGGGGGAAGTGGAACCCGCTTACATCTCCTGGTACGGGGTAAGGGGCCGGGAACATCAAGAACAAGAACGACCCGCAAAAAGACCCCATGTGCAGCAATTCACCGAGCAAACTCAAGAGCATTGGGCTTGGTTAGAAAAGGAGAACAGCTACCGAGCCACCATAAGCAAGCTCGAAGCCCAGGTCAGGGCCATCAAGTTCGAAAACACTCTGCAAACTGCCTCAATCGAGGGAGAGAAGAATAGGTTGGTTCAAGAGAATGAAGCCCTCCGGGCCCAGGTACAAGAATTGAAAACAGCTGTCGAGAACCCAGAAAGAAGCAGGGCCGACGAAAGACTTATCAACGGTTTAAGGCATAAAGTCTGTAGTTATGGGAACGAGTTAGACAAAGCCGAGGAAGAATTGGCAGAAGTTCGGGCAAGACTAACAAGGAGTGAAGAGGAAAGAACAGGATTTGTTCAGAAACTAAAAAAGAAGTATGACCAGGAAGTCATGGGTTTGAAAGAAAAGTTGGTCACCATCGAGAACGAAAGGGCCAAACAGGCAAAAAGATTCAAAACGGAGAGGGAACAGTGCTATGCCATGATGGCTCGGTTAGAAAGAGAGCTGCAACAATGGCAAAACCAAAGTCACAAGGATGCCCAAATTCTAGAAGCGAGATCCCAACAAATCGGGCGCCTACTTCAAGAGAAAGGCATTATCAGGCGAAGGGTCCAAGAGATAGCTGACTACATCGTCATCAAGTGTCAAGAATGATAAGATATGACCCGATCCACTTTCTTCTCTGCCGTTATGACCTTTGTCCACAAGATAATGGATGACCTTTACTGCCTCCGACAAGACATAGCACGCAGGCCCGTGGCAAGGCCGAATGATGCCCCGCCGGTCCCTGGAGCAACGAAAGCACTAATGTATTCCTGATATTTTCGAGTCTGTACTTCACTTTTTAGTCAAATCATATGTTGAGTCCACGATAGTCCTTATAGAAAAATATGTGTCAAGTCTGTTTTGCAAGCTCCAAGCTATAAACTCTCTGTAATCAAAAGCGTTTATTTAATGAATGAAATTTTCCTCAGAATGAAGCTTTTAGAAAATGATATGTGCCTTTCGGGGTCCAGCCACATTGAACTACGTGATGCTTTGATTCACGCGGTGCCATGATACGTAGGCAATCCACATAGGATTCGATCATACCCATAAGAAAATAGCGGATGGAATGACCTAGGAAAGAAAAATAATAACTGAGAGAAAAACAAACCAAGAGATAAGGCCGGGATGAAATACGCGGCTGTGGCAAAAACATATAGAAAACACCAGGTGCATTGCATACCCCGTACGGGCAGTTTGTCTATGTGTTAACAAACTAACGTTTACTGTTTAAATTCTTAAAGGGTATTTTAAGGTGGTTGGTTTTTTCGTAACCTGGCTTCCCATCCCTACTTCACAAGATCGAAGGGAAGCATAGAAATGACTTCTGAAAGTCACCTGCCAATCGTCAACTCCACCGTGGAAGACCTAAACCCCGTCATTCCAACATCAGAGTCCGCAACTGCGGAAGAAAACAAGGTTCTGCATTGCCGCATGCTAGAAATGTGGGACGCATGGTCCAATGGTAGGGAACCACCTAGCACTATCCCAGGGTTCCCAGAAATAATCCCCAGAACAGGAGGGACATCGAACATCCCCATAAGCTACCCGGCTACGCCATTTGGATATCCAAGCATGTCGGCTCACTTCGCCGGAAGGCCTTCTGAGGTTCGCCCCCAGGCTTTGTTTTCTGGTACCTCTTCCAACATTTTTACCGCACCGCCCGTTTCTGCCACAGCACCACCAACTATCTCTAGACCGAATTTCGAGCCATCGGCGTTTACATTCCAAACACCATCCGTCCATCAGGACGTTGCTCATACTGCTCCCAATGCATATCTCCAACAAACTCAGCCCGAGTTCGCCTTGGGACAAGATAAGAAAGGCTTCGAAAGCGAAGAAATAGCCCGGAAAATGAGGAGTACTAAACAAAGCCTCAAGAACATGCAAGGACTAAGCGGGCAGAAAAGTGTCTCCTATGCAGATTTGTGCATGTTCCCGCACGTCCATCTACCTCTCGGGTTCAAGACCCCCAAATTTGA
>ML392348.1:0-32431 GCA_005239525.1 Nicotiana knightiana
TGGCTAATCATGAACCCGTGAAGTCTCTACAATAGCAAGTCTAGTCTCAAATAGAATGTAAAGCAGGGGAATTAATAAGTGAGAGACGACTCAAATAGTCAGCTAAAGCATAATGTGAACCTAAGTCTACCCGGACAATAACATGAATGTAGCTACGCACGGGCTCTCGTCACCTCGCGCGCACGTAGCTCCCACAACAAGTAGCACGCATCAAATATAGTACCTAGGGGTAAATTTCCCTCTCACGGAGTTAGATAGGAGACGTACCTCGTCTCAAGGCTCACTTTTCGGTCCAAAATTATGCTTTCAATCCTCAACTCGGTGCCAAATGACCCGAAGCTAGTCAAATGATATATAAAATAGTCAATACATGCTCAAGAGTTCACATCCTAACCATTAAGATGATTTTACAACCCAATTGAAGAATTCCTAAAATTCACCCCCAGACTCACGTACCCGGATTCCAGAAATTATTGAAGATAAACATTACCCATAACATCATGAACTCAAATATATGATTTGTTCTCAATTTCATGCCCAAATTCGTGGTCAAAATCTAAAAATATTACTTCTAGGTTTTCTACCAAAACCCCCCACAATTTCTACTAATTTCTATGTTTAAATCCTTATACAAACCATGTATTTAACTTGAAATAGGTGAAACCACTTACCTTATGTTGCTTGGTGAAAAGACCTCCTTGAAGCTCTCCAAAATCGCCCCAACCAAATGAAAAATGGAAGAAAAATGGGCCAAGTCCCGATCTTAAAACAATCTGCCCAGCCGACCTTCCACACCTGCGGTACACCAGCCGCACCTGCGAAAAATTCATCGCAGGTGTGATTCCCTCCAAGCCAAGAGAAATTCTCTTCTGCGGACCATTTCACGCTCATGCACAATTGTTTTTGCGGTCGACCACGCGCTTCTGCTCCTTCGCACATGCGGATTCCTTTCTGCTTCTGCGATCCAGCTGCCTCTCTCGTGTTCCGCTTCGGCAGAGCTTTCTTTGCACCTGCGGGATCGCAAATGCGAAACATCCTCGTATCTGCGACCATCCCAGCTCTGTCCAAATGTCGCTTCTGCAACCTCATAACCACACATGCGTGCTCGCACCTGCGACCCTTTTCACGCAGGTGCAATTGCACCAGATATCAGATGCCTCAGCACATCTTCCAAGTCCAAACTTGATCTGTTGACCATCCGGATTCCACCCGAGGCCCTCGGGACCTCAACCAATTATACCAACACATCCCAAAACACCATACAGACTTAGTCGAGCCTTCAACGAGTCGCACCCCAATTCAAGCTTAATGAACCTTAGAACTTCAAACTTCTACTTTCGATGTTGAAACCTATCAAATCACGTTCGATCGACCTCAAATTTTGCACACAAGTCGCATTCGACATTACAGACCTATCTCAACTTACGGAATCGGATTCTAACCCCGATATCAAAAAGTCCAGTCCCGATTAAACTTGTCAAAACCTTCAAATTTCTAAGTTTCGCCAAAAGACCCCGAAATGACCTACGGAATTCCAAATCCACTTCCGGACGCGCTCCCAATACCAGAACTACCATACGGAGCTATTCTCCAAATCAAAATTCCAAACAAACATCGATAACAATGAAATGCACTTCAACCCAAATTTATGGAATCCTTCCAAAATGCCAACTTCCACCATATACACCGAAATGCTCCCGGGCCATCCAAAACCCGGTCTGGGCTTTCCAAAACCCGGTCCCGGCTTACACCCAAGTCCAAAACCATCATACGAACCTGCTAAAACCTTCAAATACCGATTCCGAGGTTGTTTACTCAAAACTCACACTTTAGTCAGTTACTCCAACTTAAGGCTTCTGAAATCAGAATTCTCTTTCTAAATCAACTCCGAACTTCCCTAAATTCATTTCTGACTATGCGTACAAGTCATAATACGTGGAATGAAGTTGTTCAAGTCCTCAAATCATCGAACGACATGCTAGAGCTCAAAATGGTCGGTCGGGTAGTTACAGATGATGCCGAAGAAGGTTCCTTGGTGAGAAAACCGTGTGTTAGAAGTTGCGTGGTTTCAGATTATGAAACCCATGTCTCTCATTATCCTTCATCAAGTTCGATTCCCTTCAGACTCATTGATGAGCAAGAAAATTATCCTTTAGAAATTTCTAATGAAGATGCTGGTAAATCAGTCAATCCCCCCAAGTCCAGTTGAAATATTATTCGTCCATGGCTTTGAGCGTGAGGAAGGCCTCAAGACTGTTTCTAAAGAACTGCCTCTCGCTTCCTTCCAGTTTTACCTATCGTTAACTCCCTTGTGTCTTTACCAGGTGTTACACCAATGATTGATCCCCTTGCTACTCCTCATGTAAAAGCTGAGCCTTCTAGCAGTAGGCGGGATATGAAAAAATTTGTTATTGAAGTCCCCAAGGGTGGGAATTTTTAGAGAAAATCTGGACAAGCTAAAGTATGGTTGAAACCGTTGTTAGGACCCGTGGAAAATAAGTTGGAGGGTCACAGTTCCTTGACTTTAATGAATGACACTGTTCATTCTTCTCTTAAGGTATAACTTTACATATATCTCTTTCCTCCCTTTTCCTCATTTGTAATTCTTCTTCTTTTGCCTTTTTTTTTTGTTGTAAAATAATTTTTTAGGCACTGAGCTTATGAAAAGGATCTCTTGGACCGACCAACAACTAATTGAGTTGTGCACCAAGCTGATAACTGGAGAGAACAATTTGAAGGTCTTCAGTTGGAGAAGGACGTTCTTGCAAAGGAAAAGGAGCGTTGGAACAACAACTGAGAATGGTATCCGTTGAGTTACCGGTTATAAAAGCTTCTTCTAATCAAGTTGAGAAGGATAAGGATATACTTGGAATTCTCTTTTGCTGAACAACTTTCCAAGAAGGGATAAGGAGTTTGAAAGATCTCCTTAATCAAAAAGAGGTTTACGCGGGTGAACTGGTTCATACGCTTACCCACGCTCAAGAAGATCTCCGCACCTCTACAGGTAAAATTCAGTTCTTGGAAAGTTCTCTTGCTCCTTTGAAGACAACTTATGAAGTCTCAGAGGCAGAAAAAAAAAGAATTGAAAGCTGAAATTGAGCAGTGGGAGAAGGATTCTGAAGCCCTCGAGGATAAGTCATCATTGGAGATTAGTTGGGATTTCCTGAACACTCGCCTCTAGACTTTAACTGAAGCCAGTCAGGACGATTTTGAACTTAATGCTGAGATTGCTAAGGCCAGAGAAACAACTGAACATACTCAACAACGTCAAAGCTTTTTCACACCCGGAGATGAAGGTTCTAAGGGTGATGGAGACGGACTTGCTCCTGGTGAAGTTGATGTTCAACCCTCTTCTCTCAAAGTAGATCCTTCTTCTCCTATTGATGATGCTCCTTAGCTTTTCCCATTTCTAGACTTTTCCATTGAAAATGTTTGTTTGTTGGTTTTTCTTTGGAACTCCCTTGTGTTTTTTGGACAACTTTTGGAAGGTTTTTCCGTCCCTGTCTTTTTTGGGGTTATGATATAAATAACTCCCATGTTCGTTGGGGTTATAAATATCTTTATTGCTTTTGTCACATATTATACGTTTGCCCTTTTAATATTTGAGCTTACTTTTGCACTTAAGATGCTTTAACAAACCGTGACTTCAATATACACGACTTTTTATAAAAGAGGACCCTTTTATATTAACTGCACCGATGGGGATGACGTCTCATCTTCATATTGGTGCAAATATATGAAATGTGACGTAGATATGACAAGAGAAATAAGTTGAGGAAGTTATTTTCTTTTGAAATATTAAATGAATAAATTATGTACATCATATTCATAAATGTTCATATAGCACTTTCATAACTGCTTTCATTGTAGCATGTTTACAAATTTTGGTATATTTTCCCGCGACTACCACGTCCGTACCTCCCCAGTTACAGTCCTCTCAGACAATGGAAAGGTATCTTCAGTGACAGAGTATATATATCTCGATGCCCCTTCATCTCGGTCTTGTTTGGATGAGGACTTCTCCACTTTGAAGTCGTCTAAGACTGAACAGCTCCCCGGAATAAAACTTTTCATGGGGCGCTTTGGGGGCACTTCGGGAGAAACCACCTCGGGAGCAGCCGTCTCGTGAATAACCACTTCGGGGATGGATGCCTCGCTACCTATTATCGTATGAGAAGATGAAGAGGCAGCATGTTGAGGAACTAATTTTGAAGTCTTGGCCATCGTAAATCTGGAAAACATATGAAGATTTGGAGAAAGTGTATAAAGATTTGAAGTTTGAACGTGAAGATACGAGGTTCTGGGTTGAAAATCCAAGAAAATGTATGAAGGTTGGAGGTTGGAGGTTGAAGATGATGATATGAAGGTTCAAGAAACAAGGTATGAAAATTTGAGAAAGGCGAAAGCCTTTGTAGAGTTCGAAGGTAAAGACTAGGTTAAGAAAGTGAAGGAAGTAAAAGGAGGCGAAGCTTTTATAGGGGAAAATGTAATCATTACGCGACGTTTCACATTTAGAGGCGACCAACCGATGGTCGACACATGTTTGAAGTCAAAACAACGCGGTTGATTGGATGTTTCAGCTTCTTCGTCATCTCGGTTATAACGTACGAAGAAGGAACCGGGGTACATCTATTGTTCCCCATCATTTCGGCAAACCTACTCACTGAGAAACGAGGGGACTCTCTGTATACGGGTGAACTCGGGGTCAACACACACCCCAAGTTCTCGGTGAGTCAGACGAAGTACGAATGTATGAGATAGAGACTGAGTTTGAGAACTTATTGGTTCGAGGCAGGAATGGGGTGCTCAACACTGGGCCTGACAAGTCAACACCCCCCAAACCCACAACGAGTTTCAAGACCTCGGAAGGCATTACAAACGGTTGCACACGACTAACAGAGGGCCGTGATATCCGCACCCAACCGGATATTACGGTGCAGGTTTCGCTCAATGCCGGTAGCGTATCAGTGATTGTACTAGGGGTAAAACTCCCCTACTATCTAAAGGGGAAGTTTCTTATTCAATGGATACATTGTAACACACATATCAAGTCAATGCAAATTTATTTTTATGCTTTCTAGCTATTGAAAGGTTCTTATTTTATTCATAGTTCTTCATACGCATTTGGCTTCGTATTGAGGGTCCAGTCAAGGGCAAAACTATTGTTAAGCTAAAATTCGAGCCCAAACTTTGTTTGGTTATTTATCTCATCTTTAATTTGTTTATGTGACATTCTTGATTACTTATGTCGAATCAATCGACAAATCCCTAATTGTTATCCATTTTAAGTGTAAACGCTATCAATTTACCAAATTTAGCTACGAATATATCCTATGAAAGAATATTACCAAGCAATAATAATAACAAACAGTAATTATGTCTCAATCCTCAAATAAATTGGGATCAGCGACATAATCCTCATTCATTCCATTTAGCTAAAAAAATAGGTACTAAGCATCCTACCAAAAACTAACTCAAGATTACTAGTGAAATAGCTCGAGAGCATTAATACATGGTACTATTTTGGAACCCTAACACAATAAGTTTGGGATAATTATTTTTTTCCCAACACGTTCGCTTGAGGCTTATTGGCTTCTTGATATTTGTTCGTCATTAATAGCCTGTTTGGTGAAAATTTTAAAATTAATTTATTTTGAATAGTATTTTTTTCAAAATTACTTTTCAATTTTTTTTTCTTTGGTAAAAAATATTTGCGTTTGGCTAATTAGTTTGAAAAGTGCTTTTAAGCAGTAATCAGTGTTTGACCAAGTTTTTATAAAATACTTTTAGATGTGTTTTCCTCAAAAAACGCTTTTCGAAAAAATATTTTTAAGGAGAAGCTACGTACTTTTGCTTCTCAAAAATTGTTGCCTCTACTCAAAATTACCTTTTTCCCGTCTAAAAGTTTGACAAACACCTTAGCTTTAAAAACTATATTTTTAGCAAAAAATAAATAATAATTTTTGCCAAAAAAAGTTTGGCCAACACAGCCTATATACACTCTTTGCTTTTTAATGGCACTTCCACTGGCTTTTCTTTTAGGAAGAATCCATTCTCCTGTTACTCCCGTTGCCTACTTTGATACTGCTAATTAATTGGGTTGGTCAAATAATTATGTTCCGGTTAGTATGATATATTTTCATCAACTTCAACTTAATTTATTGGTTAATTGTCTTATTTTTGTTATGACAAACACATGATTTAGAGACACAAACTATGAGAACATAATATTGGCACAATATTTAACGAGGTTAATTTGACAATGATGCTTATATCTAAGATTAATTTTTTGCTTAGTTGTTGTTTAACGAACTTGGTATATCTCTTCTACTTCTGTTGTCCTTCGGCGCCATGTAATATTAATAATCAATAATAAGATTCTCGTGCTAGTAAAGATGGACTGTTAATCTTCGAATTAAAGATATATGGACTTGTAAGTTTATTTTGATTATTAACAACTAATGACATTAACTATACATGTTTTTATTTCTACACAATAACTGTAAGTCTATAACATAGATAAATTACATTATATAACCTAGTCATTTAATGGGCAGTTTAATTATTTTCTTATTGAGATATTTATTTGGAAGTTGGAACTAACCTAGTACGTGACGTCAACCTTGTCCAAAACGTTTAGTATATATTATAACCAAATACAGGATAGTTTGAGCATATCTTATTTAATTAATTTGGCTCTTTAGGTGACCGAACACACCTTGTTAATTAATTTCACCTAACTAAACCAGTCCATGGATTTTTTTAAATTAGTATATATTTTTACAAACAAGCATAGGTCTTAAACCATTTTAAGGAAAAAGTATTACAGTTTTAAACATCATTTTTTAATTATTAAATCCTCCAATTTCTAAGAAACAATATTGAGGAAGCGTAACCAATTGACCACCAGAAATTTGCACAGTTGTCTCGCTTAACAAAAACTAAGAATAATTTTAAACACCAACGTGTGTGTGGGGAGAGAGAGGTGACACACCACTTTTTTCCTGGAAAATAGTGTACTCCATTAAGTTTGGAATAACTCAAGGTATTAAAATATGTGCCATGAATTGATAAGACATATACTTATTAATTTAGTGTGGCTAGCTAACATTTAGAGCCCGTTTGGATTGGCTTAAAAAAATAATTTTTCAGTAAAAATAGCTTTTAAATTAAAAAGTAATAAGTTGGTATTGCCCCGCTTCTTGTTTTTGGCTTGTTTTAAGCAGTTTTTAACTTATTTTAAGCACTTTTTTATTTTGCCAAACACTGAAAAAAACTAAAAAGAGCTTAAAAGCTAATTTGACCAGCTTAAAAGCCAATCCAAATACCATCTTACTCTAGATGTTCTAAGTCGTCTAACTTAGAGCCTCTTTGGAAAGCCACCTAAGAATTGAATTTGAGTGTAATTACACAGTTTGACATGTTTGTTTGGCCAAGTATTTCAGCATGAAATTGGGTGCAAATGAATGGGTGTATTATACTCTCCAATTCTCAAGTGGACGTGAGAATTAGTGGTAATTACACTGTGTAGTTACAATGTTATCGTTTAGTTTCTTTCCTTTTTGTTTTTATTTTAATTTATTTTCTTGCTAACTTTATATTTCTAGTTTTTTAATTTTTTACTTTTTAATTTCTTTTGAAATTTTAAAATATGTTTTTCTTTGTACATTATTTATCTTTTACTTTTCTACCTTTACTTCTTGTGATTCTATGTAATTGCTTATATTTTATTTTTTATTTATTTTATTATCCTATTTTTTGAAATTACACCTCCTAATATTAGACATAATGAGTCATTAACAAACTTGACATATAATGAGTGATGCAATTAAAGTAAATTTTCGTTGTTGAATATAATTTTAAACTTATTATGTTTCCTGATCTTAAGTTGTAATGGAACCTACTACTATTATAAGTCTATAAACTTGAAATTTTAGATTAGGAAGTTCATTTAATCTCTAAAGGAAGTTGTTAGATATCCTTTGGACCTCGAGGGGAATGCGATACCTATCTAATCTAACTTAATTTTTCTACATTTTTGTTAAAACATTTAATATGAAAAACAAATAATTACCTAAATATTTTGTTAGGGATATAGTAGATATGCCCTAAATCCAATCTCATATTTGATGATTTAAATATATTTTTTTGAACGTTATTTGATATAAAAATGTATGGCATCTGATATTCTTTTATCATAGTTATTATTAATTGCTTGGTTAACTTGATAAGGTCCTTGATTAAATTTTGAGACTTGACATTGTGATGGAGATCATGATAATGAGAGTGAAGTTTCTTATAATTTAATCTAAATTTGTTCTTGATCATAGGATTATTAATTTGGACATTAGTAATCTTGTTAGATCAATATTTATGTGATCGTATTTATTGGATAAAGATTAGTTGATCTCATTAACTAAATCACATAGATAGATGATGCATATAGAGATATGATCATTTAACCGACTCATTGGATAATTCCTTGTGGTTAGAATTACCATAAGCTGTCAATAAGATAGTCTCTTGAAGAATGTGATGTAAGAGTTTCCTTTGACCTGAGATCGTCACAGTAATTGACAAGTTATTTATTGTGCTTTAATACTAGACACCTATGGCCCTTGGGCGATAGTTGAAAGGATATTGGGTATGATCAAATACTTGTAGAATTAGTGATTGATCAAGGTGGAATCTGTCAACTCTTGGTAATGAGTTTAAGCTCCATGTTGTCATGAATTATAAACGACCAAACTAAGACCTTGGCCGGGCAATTGAATAAAAGAAGGAAAGAATTTCTTAGGTCATTCGATGGTCGATTATATTTGACATGAACACATAGTTGGCCGCCTATTAGGATTTGACAGTTGAACCATATCCTAGGGTGACCCAGAGCTATAAGGACAGGAGGAATTACTACATTATTCTTCTACTGGTTCTTGAGAGTAAATTGTATACTTCATTCTATCCGGTCGTTAAGGAGTGTTGCTAGACGCCACCCTTTATTAGTATATTGATGTGATCAATTTACTATCGGCTTAGTATTGAACCTATGGGGTCGCACACTAACGAGTGTTCTGATATTTGCTAAAGGATTAATTACTTAATTATTTAATAAATTAAATTAAAGAATTTAATTAGTCAAATAAATTTAGTTATTAGTCTAAATAAAATATTATTATATTCTTTGCTAGCACATGGAATATAATTAATATTGTGAACAAATTAAAGTTTTCTATTTGGAATAGAATATTAGATTGTATCTCTTGGATGAAATATATATGATTTATATATTTAATAGTCATAATTGATATTTTTATATATAGGATATATGTAAATATATTAAAAGACCTGACCATGAAAACCAATTTAGAATTGGACTGCTAAATGATACGACTAGCTGCTTAACTATAGGATTTGCAAATTTCAATTAGAATCCAATTTAGAATCGGATATAGCAAAGTCTATAAAGTTTCGGCACTCATGGTACCAGGAAATGGGAATTCCGATTTTTCCTTACTAAACTCCATAAAGTTTAATTTTGGAATTAAATTTTTACCTTAAGTAAATCATTACCTCAACCAAATATGAAAAGGTTTATAGGTGATGCTATATAAAGGATTAGTGAGAAAATTTACCAAAATTAATAATTGAGAAAAAAAATTACTTTGTGAAAGTGAGAGTGCAACACAAGCCAAGAGAGAAAATACAATTACAAGAAAAATGTTTCTGGTTCTTCTAACATTGAGTTGAAATTTTTGAGAAAAATTTCAACACAATATTTTGTTCAATTTATTCGCGAATTTCATTGATCAAAGAGTTGATAGCAAGGGTCGGTCTCTGTGTGGATACGCATAGAGTCTTCGCACTATTGAAGAAAATTTTTAAACGAGACTCTCTTCACCAAGTACGTCTTAGATCCGATCTTTCACATGTAAATAAATTTTAAACACAAAAAATTATGCCTAGGATTGTTATTGTGTTCTGCTGCATCTTACGCATATCTATATGCAATCCATCTTATTTAACATCATTTCAAGTGCTTAGGAATCACGAAAACTAATTTAAGCTTGTTCCGTTTGCAACCCTATGAACCAAATGTTGTCAATTAATGAAGGGGCTATTAATGAGAGAACTAAAAATATATCAACCAAATATTGCAGTATTAATGTAAGAAATTAATAGTAATACTATTTCAAATAATATACTACAATTAAGACACGACTATTAATGTTACTTACTTTTTTACTATCAGTTAACAACTTTTGTAATTTATACTAAGAGAGTCACCCAACTATAACTCTACACCTGATAGTCCATTCGTCATCAATAGCTATGTCCTTTTTTCTTTTTTTTTAAAAAAAACCTAGGTTATAATAACTAATATGTTTATACTAAGTTAAATTATATTAATTATCTAGAAAACCTTTACACTATAAATATAAATATTTTACTTAACTTCATTTTTTCTTTGCCGTGCACGAGATTGCTAGCAATCGAAGTAACTTATTCAGTTAGTGGACTTTGTCCCCATTGTTAGAGTTAGCAAAACTGAAATTTGTAGCATATAGTTTGTTATAACATTTGCGATAAAAGAATATTAGGTAGTCTCAGAACTAAAATTGCATTATACACGTAAAATATTATACCAAATATATTTTTTCCCCCTATATATAGTGAGTGACTTGAAAGTTGAAGTTTTAAAAAAATAAAATTAGGTCATATGTGCACGTCGTAGAGGCAATACAAATGAGTTTCTTGAAGTGAAAGTAATAACCTTTTCAAATATTGACCTCGTAACTTATTAAATATATTGTCACCAAAGCGATATAATAATTGTCCTATCAGAATTTGATTGTAGTATACCTATGTATGAATTTCATTACTCTAAAATATATCATCATGAAATTAGTTACAATCAGTGATATGGAGCCAGAATTTTCGGTAAAGGGTGTCAAAATATATAAAAGTAAACATATCAGGAAAGTAAGGGGAGTTAATATATAATATATATACAAATAATTATTTTTTACTTAGCTATATAGTGTATTTTTTCCGCGAAAAGGTGTCATTTTTACACCTCTTCTTATAAGGTAGTTCCGCCACCGGTTACTATCACACACGAAATAATCATCAAATTCCAAGTGTATGCATGTAAATGGCCAAATTTTTTGCATGTCAATAATTAAATAATAAACATTCAATCCCAACCACAACATGTTGAGTAAGTGAAAATCAATAAATAATCATAAAAAAACGCACATGCAAAAAGATAAAGTTGTAAAAAAAAAAAAAAAAAAAAAAAAAAAAAAAAAAAAAAAAAAGGAAAGCGAAGCAATATTTGCATAATGAAAAAAATGTGAGAAATAAACTATAGATTTTTTTTATCTGAATATACTTTGCTCGTATTAAAAGGATGAAACAATTCAAAATCCTATTTGTTTAAGTTTTGACGAATAAAATTATTTGTCTCATATATTAGTAAGTGGTAACAAAATTCAGTAAACTAATTCTCATGGACCTATCATCTTTGCTTAAGGAGAGATATTATAACGGGTTCATAAGACAATACTATCTCAAATTCACATTATTTGTCATTTTGATAAATTTTATTATAGAAAATTAAACGTTTTAAATAAATAAAAAATATTTATTAGTACCTTTTTAAAATGTATATATTTCCTTTCTCTTTCACCTTTGCTTCTACCCAACGCTTGCTTTGGCCAATCATTCGTTTTGTAATACAATTAAAAAATATTCAGTTGAAAGCTTTTTAGGTTAGTGGGAGTGAAGTGTAATGGCATTCAGTAGTAATATGTGAAACAAAATAGTAAACAAAGCTCACCATCAACCCATACTTGGCTTTGAGTAGACCCAGTTGTCAATCCAGCTTTTAGACAGAGAGAGAAAATTCTTAGAGAGAGAAAGTAGTGAAATTTTGTTCTTACATAGAGAAGAGAGAGGGACAGATTCTCTACAGATGCTCTGGACATGGGGAAATTGCAAGGACAAAGACTGCCTTTGCAGCACCAGAACATCGATGGTTCTAGAACTTTCTTCTGTCGGAGATGTTGGATGGGTCTTTCTAGAATCTTCAGTTTCAAGTGTATCGTCGTTTTGGTACTGAGTATTGCCCTTTCTCTCTCTGCCCTATTCTCGATCCTTCCACATCGTTCTAAGCCATCTGGATTTGACGCCAAACAGGAAATCAAACTTGCCGGTAAGTTTCCTTGTACTTTTAGGGTTTCAGAATTCTTTTGTTTTTTTCTGTGCAACTAGGGTTTATGGATGAATTAGGGTAGTGCAATTAGGGTTTTTAGATGAATTTGTGTTGGATTAAGCTGTAGTTGACTGATCGATTGGCTGATTGTTGTATCTCGTTGTACCGTTTGAGTAGCTGGATGTTTTTGGTTTTATTTGGCTTATTTATACATGTATGTAGGCTCTGTTGTTTTTGTTTTTCAGGATTGTTGCATTTACGGTTTGCTGCTTCACAGAGTTTTAACTTTGTTAGACTTAATCGTTGTATGTACTTGTATGCATTAATCTCTTCGCTTCTTGCTCTTGAGCCGGACAGGCTCAAATGTATAAGTTGTTCACATCTCATCACATTCAGAATACTGTTCGCTTCCTCTCAATATTTGTACAAAATAGTTGAATTGTTCACACTGACCAAAAAAATATGAGAAAAGCACATTATTTTGCTTGACTAGGTTCTTCTGCTAGTAAAAATTTAACGAAGAACTTTCTCCTTAGCTGCTTAGGATTTTGGTGATGCTTTATGACGGGATGCTTTCTATGAAAAAGGGTAAAGGAGATGAAAATACTGATCAAGATAATTGGATCCCTATCTTATAGTCCTAATTTCTTTCTTTTGGCTGCACAGAAGTAAAAGTTAATCTTTCTTTTTTGTTTTCCGGAGGCTACTCGTCGTGATTGTTCTGATAATGGCCGGGGAGTGGTGTTTTAAGGTCTGCTTCACAATTTTATTCCTTTCTGCAAAAGGTTGGACCGTGAATAGTCAATAAACACTGGATTACCTTTGTGCTTCCGTTGGCTGGGGGAATTCTAGTTGAAAGTGGAAATCCTCTTGACCTTGCTTGTATCTGTGTTGATTGTAGTCTCAGTATTTTCCTATTAGTTTACCAGATGAAGGATTATGTCCTATTTAAATTTTACATGTTATGTGACTGATTGATGTGGATAATCTCTAAGAATTGGTGACCTTTCCGATCTTGTTAGCTGTGGAGACTGATTTCCCATTCATTTAGTTATCGCCTTTGGTATTTTAACCCATCATCAGTTCTTAGTGTTGCTGTGTTCCTTTGTTTTCAGCCACTACTCAAGCATACTTCAGATTGGAGAAGCCAGTTTCAGATATTGTTCCCCACATTGCAAGACTGGAGTATGATATTTTGGAAGAGATTGCTATCCCTGGCATAAAGGTTTGCAACCTTCCTCAAAATTAAAATCGATGTTTATATATGCTGTGCCGTTTCGGTAGAGTGCAAGTCAGCTTGACAATGGGAATTTTCAGGTTGCAATCCTAGCCGTGCATGGAGCAGGTGTGGCTAACCAGACTGATGTTACATTTGGTTTTCTTCCGGATCCAGTTGATTCTTCTATTACTCCAGTGTCCTTAAGTCTATTGAAGTCTGCTTTATTAGATCTATATCTTCGAGATACCAATCTGACACTGACTTCCTCGATATTTGGATGGCCGTCTTCATTTGAGGTCTTGAAATGTCCTGGTGGAATCACTATGATGCCCGAGCGCTTATCCTTTTTGAACCTACCCGATATCCTCTTCAATTTTACTCTCCATAATTCTACCGATGAAATAAGGGAAAATTTTATTGATCTGAAGGAACAACTGAATTTTTACTTACGTCTCAGGAAGGATGAGGTATATCATAATTTAAATGAAATCTCTTTTTCTTTTCGAGTTGATATTTCTGGATGAGATGTAAGGGCTTAGATTTTAGAGGCATCTGAAAGCTAAGACTTGGGCATACTTTAGACAGGACTCCTTTTGGAACCAAGGCAAGAATGCAAACACATTTATGCCGAGTAGTTTGTCCATGCTTTGTCTACTTAATAGCTTAGTCCTTTTTCATGGCTTAGGAATCACCGTAACACTTGGTCGTTGCTTTACTGTTATGTTTCTAGTTAACTCAGCGGATTAGTTCTATGATACTTTTTTTTCTCACTCTCAAGATCTTCCATGGTTCATTTTTATGGGAAACAGACACATCAAATGACATATGCAGTGTTATTTCTTGATTTTTCATTTGGTCCATGGTGCACATGCTTTCTCTTGATTTTTATATTTCCTTTCAAGGAAATTTCCATTTCAATAGTTTTTTCCTTATCTTTTAGAATGAGTTTCTTTACTTTTTGCTTACAAACTGTGTATTTTTCTTCTGCTGTGTGTTATCCACAGATGTTTTAATAGTAGAGAAGATATTCTATTTCGACGTATATTCCTCTATTTTCTCTTTTCTTTTTGACGATTCTCCTCTTCACATTATAAATACGCTACACAAGCATAGATGAATCACTACAGAAGAAAGAAGTGATATTCCTCATTTCTTTTTCTTTAAGCTATTCATTGGGTGGTATCTGAATTGCAATTCCTACTTGATGCTAAAAGGAACATAATGATACACAAAACGTGTGTGTGAAGTTTCTTTCTTAAATGGTGAATAAAGAGATCAATGTTTGTCAAAAAAATAAAGCTATGCTGGATATATGTCAGAGATCTTGGTGTATCCGGTTTTAATAAGATTTCCCTGTCAGAAATTTGTGTCATGTGTACAATAGATCTGTTGTCAGGAGTTTCTAGAAATGTTTTTCCTTTGCTGAGGCTGTCATAAGCAGTTCAATATTACTGAAAATGAGATAGAAAAGGGGTAAACGCGTATATATTTTCTTAATATTTTATTTAGGGGTGTGCATTCAAATCGGTTTATCGATAAATCAAATCGATTATTTGTTATCGATTTATCGATTTCGATTTCGATTCCGAAAATTTTCTTATCGAGTTATCGATTTCGATTTCAATTTTGTCCACTTCGCTTATCGATAAGAAATAATTTTTTTTTTTTTTTCCTTGCTGTGGTTTCCTTTACCCTAACTTATTATTTCCATTTTCCTCTACCCGTATTATTTTCTAATTTTTCCTACCCTATTCTTTTCTTTCCTCTTCACGACGCTTCTGCCTCAAGATTTTCCCCTACGACCCTACCCTCCTGCCCCTTTAGAGCTGAACTGCTGAAGCCTTAAATTTTCTTCACTCAAAATTCCTCCTTTCTCGGTTTCTTCCACAGATCTGGTAATTCTCTATCTCCAAATAGGTTCTCTCAACTTTTGGTCAGTTAGGTAAGGAGCTCAAGAATAATTAGTCTGCCTGAATTAAATCAATTAATCGTAGTATTATTTGGTATGATACAGTAATGATTAGTCGTCTATCTCTATTAGCTATCCACTATTTATACATGTTTTACACATAGTATACATATATTAAGTAAGGGTACTAAACATGACAACATCGCTTAGAGCTAGCAAATTTTCTTATTGGTGGAATCCCGTAAATTTTCTTATTGGTGTAATCGATAACCGAATCGATAAGCCCCAAAAATCGATAAACCGAAATCGAAAAAATCGAAACCTTATTGAAACGATAACGATAAGCATATGTACAAATCGATAATCGATAAATAATTATCGATAAGGGTCAAAATTGAATCGATAAATCGAATAAACACCCCTAATTTTATTGACATTTGGTCGTATATGAAACTGCATGAGATATAGTTATATAATTTCTGCAACATTTGCGCGGATTATTTTGAGATTCCTATGATAAGATTGAAAACAAATTTAGTTAGTCATGCTTGCATCCCAGCCTCGGCCATTCCTTTCCAAATATTTGGAACAAGCTATATCAACTATCTGCCACCCTGTACTGATGTGCTATCAAAGTTATCTAACTCCCTACGGGCAAGTTGATATGTTTTTGTGCTAGGAATGTCAATTTTGTTGCTTTTTACCATCCTATTTTTCATTTTTCCTTGTCTGGAAAATATAAAAGTGGGTGCAGATGTTACTTGCTTCTTTTCATTCATGCTGTTTGCCATAGTACATTTCTGAATTCGATTGTTATATCTGACTTGTTTTTCTTTTATTTTCTGTCAGCATGTATTTTTACAGGTAACAAATAAAATTGGCTCTACTAAAGATCCCCCAGTTATTGTCGAAGCTTCAGTATATTCAGACTCTGGGAGAATACCGGCTCTGAGATTACAACAATTGGCTCAAATAATTATGGGATCTGTTCCTGCAACTAATCTTGGCCTTGATAACTCTATTTTTGGTAAAGTGAAGCAAGTAAGTTTATCTTCCTTTCTAAACCGTACTGTTGATGCTGCCCCACCAACTCTTCCTCCTGCTCCAACTCCAGCTCCTTCTCCAAATGAACCTTTGTGGCCATCACCTTCCCCATCACCAGCTGTTTCTCCATCTCCATCTCCATCTTCCTTACTCAACTGTCATAGGTTCCTACGATCACATGCTAGGCTTCATTGTAGCTCAACTCGTGGAAAAGAGCCTAGCAGTTCTCCATCTCCCATGGCTGATCCACCTTCTCCCGTGACAAATACTGGTTCACGTTCAAGTAGTTCCAGAATTGCAGCAAGCCCATCACCATATGCTCCCAGTCCTGGTCCTTCTCCTTTATCTGCTGGATCATATGGCTCTGGTAACATGAGGAATGTAAGAGGTGACATATCTCCACTAATGTCTTCCTCAATCTCATCTTCATCATCTCGTAAGTTTCTCCTTTTTATTTGATCTTTATATTCATGCAATCACAATGATACATTGTTGTCATTTTGACTTGCTTTTACCTAGTGGTAGCATCTATCATTTGTTTGAATGGCTAAGAACCATTAGGGAATTTGTGACTTTAAGATGTCTCAAGTAATATCTCTTTAGCTACAACAGATTCTGTTTTAGAGGTAGCGAGAAATAAAGTGAAATAGGAGGAAGCTCTTTCATGGCAATGTTATGACCATGTCCGTGTGGACCTTGTGATATAATATTGTAGGAATCTGTTGTATATTTGTCCCCCTCATTAGCTGTTTGTTTTGGTTTCAAGTATCCTATTGACGCTTTTTTCTTGCAGCTTTTGCACCTGGCTTTTCTTATAAGGAGCTTTGCTTATTCTGGTTATTCGGATTGGCAGTACTTCACATCCTTAGTTGAACACGGTGACAATGTCATGTTCTCTTTTTACAAGAAATTCTCATCTTCAAAGAAGAAGAGAGAAGTATACTTAGCAACAAGCAGATTTATTTGACTAGGATTCTAGCATCTTTTGCCGGTTAGTTTGTGGTTACCATGAGAAGCCATGTTAACCCTATATGAACAGAAGAAATCACAGGTCAAAGCCAAAAGGTGGCAGGCCTCTAATTGACACAATTACTTCACATGAAGACATTAAAAGATGTTTCTTCCCGAAGGGAATGACTACTCAGGAAAACAACAGTTTCAGATACATGCTCATCTGCAGGTTTTCAAGGAGATACCAGTCGTAAGATGTGTTGGTTCTTCTTGAACAAGCTGCAAAACATGCAACAACACATTATATAACCTCACTATACATGATGTATATTCTTACTTTAAAACTGTAATTAGCTGCTTTTGATGTGCTGAACTTCAATCAGATAAAAATAGCAGCCTTTTGGCTCTCTGTCTAATTGTTCCAAACTACTGATTGGTAGCGTTCTTTTTTCTGGGATTACTGAGAAATCTTCGGTGGCATTCTCTATTGGTTAGTGTGGCTTAGTTCAGAAACTGAACGTTATATGGTCAATTAAGCATTTAAAATGAGCGCGTCTTGCAAATAATCAAGTTCATAATGTGAACCAAATTTCATGAACTCGACTAAGACACCTGAACTTGCAAAGTACCTCGGAAGGAAAATGGATCCTCTTCCACACATTTAACAAAGAATAAGATATTGACATTTGAATCCAAAAAATCAACATAATATTGAACATTTAGTAACTGGATTATTTTACAAATGGATGTACTTTAACGTTGTACATTAAATAACAGAACAACCTCGACATCTGCCTAAAAACCGAAATAATTACGGGTAAACAGAGGTGCAATACAGCTTATCAGGCCTCCATCTGTAGTTAATGAACGTGACGACAAGAAGTATGACATCTAATTTGCTCCTTTTTTTTTTCTGGTCACATAGTCCACGTTCAAACGCAAATTATATACAGCAGAGACCTGTGAACTGGATCATTACCACAAGTGTATGAATCAATGGACGCCACTTTTTCGCAAGTATTGGAAAAATCAGTAATATTGCACGTGGTCAAGGCTCGAGTCACATTAGCTGGCGCACTAGTAGTTGAATAGTAGGGACTATGACTTGTCCCTTTTAGTTCGAATAATAGAGAAAATTGGTGCCGTGTCAGCAAAAACTCGTCGTCCTTCACTGGAGATGGATTGAATTTTCCACGCTGGGCCAAGAAGCCATGACGCTGCTGCTCCTCCTATCAAGCCTCCAAGCTGGAATGTTCATGAGAGAACACTTAGAAAGGTTCACAACCATTAATACATATTCCAATGTAAAGCAATTTTTGACTTGGATGCATGTATTTACTTATTAAACACTTCTAGATGCATTTAAAACAAAGTGGAAGGGCAGAAAAAACACAAGGAAAACAGAACAAGGTAGCGGATGGGGAGGAGGAAGTTTGAAGAAGAAGGAAAGGACGTGACCATAAGAGGAGTGAAACATCTTCCCATATTACTTTCTTCTCTTTGAATTCAGATTTGGTGGCAAGCATGGACCTTGCAAAATGCACTACAATAAGCGGAAACTGCCTTTCACAAGATGAATAATCCTTTGTCAAATCATAAGAGCCCCCAGAGATTTTGCATCCTCAAAATTTAAGCTCTTAAAATATGACTTTCGGATGGTTAAAGTGAATATTTTATGAATCCTGTTGTTCTTTGTTCTTTTCTCTTGCTGGGAATTAATAAGAGCAACAGAATAGAAAAAAAAACAGGTTACTCCTCAACAAGAAAGGGAAGATGATGTAGGAGATGCTGGAGTGCCATTGATTGTCATTACAAATCAAAAGCAGGCTCATCCAGTAATGTGGTAAAAGCACGAGCTTTGGTGAACAAAAGGCAGCCCGGTGCACAAGGCATCCGGGCAAGGGCCGCACCCTAAGGAGTGTGATGTAGACAGCCTACCCTAATGCAAGCATTAGTGCCTGCTTCCACGGCTCGAACCCGTGACCTATAGGTTACAAACGGAACAACTTTACTGTTACTCCAATGCTTCCCTTCGCCTTGGTGAACAGAAAACATCAATATTGAGAAAATGATGCAGGAGTTAAATATTTCTATGCTTACATGTCCCCAGTTGTCGATCCCTTTGTTCAGTAGTCCAATAGCCTGCAAGAGAAATGGTTGCCAGCAGTTAATGAACAAGGAAAGAATATTAAGAAAAGAGATCAAACTTGACACTTGTGAATCAGTAAACATGCAAGTATTATGGTACACAGAGATATGAGCAGCCCTCATGCATACTCTGATATACTTCAAAATTCTTAAACCACTATATAGCGCTTCAACCTATGAAAGTTCACAAGAATATACACTTTTGGAGAATATGCTTAATAATAAGTTATTCTCTCTATCACTCGCATGGTGAATGCCAACAAAAAAGCCTGGAGCTGAATAGATTATATAGTACTTTACCATATTTAAAACAATCACATTTGCTATATATCGAAGATCCCCCTCAGTGCCTTTTACCATGCCTCTATGCCTCAAAACAAACACCGCAAAAGACCCAACCTGGTAATGACACGAAAACATGGATATCAGTATTTCATAACCTGATAAATGAAAAAGCAATAAGTCTAATTACTTAATTTCCTTGACTGCTATTGTGACAAATAGATCCTTGTAGCGGCCAGAAATATAACTTCAGTATCCCAAGTATTCTCATGATAACTGAAACAAAAGGGGCATTATTTTTCCTATACTACATACAACTAGAAGGCAAGTTAACTTTTACCTTATCAAAATAAAAAACTAGAAGGCAAGTTATTTTTCCCAGTAAAATGCCAATGGGATTTACACATCAAGTGTCCGGAGAATAATTACATACAAATGAGTCCACATAAGCACATACATTTAGAGATCAAAGAGTTCAACAATGTAAGTGATAAAAAATCATGAAATAACATAAGATGGTAACCCCGGCTGCCTGCAGCATAATAGCAATCCCAATTAAACTGCAAAAGGAGAGCAGGACTTACTAATCCCAAAATTGCCCCCGAGGCACCAACTGCAGGTGCCTTGCTGAGCCAGTAACTCATAGCTGAACCTGATCTCTTTCAGAAGATGCAATCAGAATCACAGTGTAATAGGAATTACTTCTTTGAAATACGAATGTCTTATATGGTGATGTATCATTACTTGCAATTGCAGATGTCAAATACAACACAACATATCTTCTAGGGCCACTGATTTTTTCAACACCAGGCCCAACAGAATTCAATGAATAACAATTAACCTGAAAAGAATCCACATCTGCTTTAAAACCTTAAGCAAAGATAGATTTAGGAATCTAGAAAACGTGAATCAAGTCAAACCAAGAGATGGCCTATATTTGCATGCAAAAATGAAGAAGTAATCAGCCTCCATAATTGCCCTTTGTTAATAAGACTGTTAATCTGCAAAACATATCAATCAACCATGTGAATATTGTTGATATGGAAGAAATTATGTCAGCAATTTTTTACACTTTTAATCCAGTCTAACCTTGGCTCCCCAAAATAAAAGCTTTCCATCAGTTGCAACTTGTGCAATATAGACCCTGTAGTGAGATAGAAATTGTTAGTTCTTTGTGCAACAATAAGCTCTTAGTCTCTTGTACCAATCAAAACCATATTCAAAAGGCGCCCTTTTTTGGATTTTACTTTTTCCTGACATTTGCAAGAAGGCCTTTTTCTTCATTCTGAGTGGCAAAGGGGAAAAAGATCGACTTGACTTATATAAATATTAATCCAAGATAAAAATAATATCATCGTATTTGCTCCATTTTGGTTAAGATTACTAAACTTACAATATGTTAAGAGCAAGGAATATGTTGGTCCATTTTCTTTCACTAGAAAAGAATGATCTAGACGACTTTGAGGATGACTTCTGAAATTGTTTGAATTCCCTTCTACTTTCATCAGCATTGAAGAATAATAAGTTCGTGTGTGCGCCAGATAAGACATCCTGTGACCATTGAAGGATATTGAATCCAGTAACGTCAATGGTCCATTTATGCCACACATCCTTCAGTTTAGGCCCATGACCATGACAATAAACATGCTGTATAGCAACCAAAATGGTGGTTAAGATCTTGGCATTTCCAGAATTTCATGAGGCTGCTGGGATAAGGAGACATGTATTACATCAAAGCAAATCAGACGATGTTTCAACCAAGGTAAGAACTTTTCAAGCAGAGCTAGTTTACAAGAATCCCATCCAAAATATATTTTGCATAAGAAAATTCAGCTATATACATTGTTGAAAATATTTAGAATATATACTTTTATACTGAATTGGCACCCGTTGTCACAAAGGATTAGTGCGTGCAGCACCAATGAGTTATTAACCCATTATCCCAAGTGATTAACTAATTATATCATAAATTCGAGCAATATACTCACATTGAGCTGAGTTTAATCACATTAATTGGAACCACAGCAAAAAAAAAAGGCATTTAGCTTTACAAACACTGCAAGGATCAACAACCCACAGCAAATTCATAAGAAACGCAATCCAAAGAGTTACCTTGATAGAAGTTTGAAGAAGATAAGTGAGGCGGATACGGCGGTGGAGAAAGTCTCCGAGGCGGAGAGCGGCGGCGTTGGTGATGAGGTGGCTGGTTGTGGGACCCCATGTGTGGGTAAACTTTGGATTATTGGATGGTAGAGCTGCCCAACCCGCCATTTCCATTTTGCTCCGTAAATTCTAAAACCCGAACCAGATACCCGCTATTTTAACGAGTGGTATTCGAATTAATTGCTCTAACGTCCCTCTTACTTTGTCATTATTGCAGATGCCTCCGGTGTAGTTCTATTGTAATGCAATACTGTATAATCTTAATTTTTATTTCCAGTTTTTTATCTCATCTTAATTTCCGAGAAACTAATTATGCACTAATTTAACAAAATTGAGACTAAAAATTTCCATCTGTAATTTAAATTGAATTTGCCTTTTTTTTTTTTTTTTTTGCTTTTGAGGTATCCAAAATTTTAAAGTTATAGATATTTAATGACTTTTAATCGTAGAGTTACTAATACTCACATAAAGACATGTACACCTATTGTGTTTCCCAGAATTGGGTACTAAACAACTCTTTTTGCAATATTTTATTAGTTTTCTTTGACGAATCATACATCAAACACTTGAACTCTCTATGATAATTCAATTTTTAGGTACATTTAATATTTTTCTTTACCGTATAAAACATGTGACCTATTAGATTACGAGATTATTAATTTGAAATTGGTTAATCTATTGCTTCACCTACCACAACACATATGTTAACTAATTATTTATTTTATTTTCTTCTTCTTTTTCTTTGATCATTCTGGCTGAAGATAATTCCGTGATAAGCAACAGTTACTTTTAGGAGCAACATTCTAGTTGAATTTAAATCACTGCAATCATTAAAACTTCTCGAAAATGTTAGATTAGTTAAAGTATTGTCATTTTCTTTTATACGTTCAAGATTTGTGTGTTTTCTTATCAACCTTTTGCTGAATGTAACTTACCTTGAATCAGCAAACAACATAACACTAAGTTAAGCCTGATGTGCGAGGTATCTCGTGTTTATAGGGAAAGGGCAACATAATACTAAGGGCTCGTTTGGTACGAGGGATAAGGGATAATTAATCTCGGAACTAAATTTGAATTAAAATTGCGGTATAACTAATTGTGGGATTAGTTATCCCGAGATTGTAGTATTATTTTTATCCTTATGAGAGGGTGGTATAACAGTTTGAGATAACTAATTCCGGAATAATTAATAGGAGGCGGATTCTATTTGCGAGTAGGTATGTAAATTTACCTCTTGTTATTGTAGGTCTAACATAAAAGACTGAGGGAAGGATGCATACCTGCTGAGTCTCTTGTCTTTTGACCCAATTCTCAGATAGTTTCCATCCACAGATTCAATTCAGAATGATATAGTTGAGTTGTAAACATACCTGCTTAGTGCCTTATGAAGCAAATAATGACAGAAGCAAACTACTCTCTACTGTTTCTAAATGGAACAAGGAACTAATTCTGCAGCAACCATTGTCAAGGAAAAATCCACCAAGCTCTCCCTGTCCAAATTGATAACTATCAATTTTCTGCCCTTTCTTGTCATGAAGGGGAAGTAAATAAGTATGACACTTTTAAACATAGAATATAAAGAAAGATATGATATAAAAGTGTGTACAAAAATTCAATGACAAATACCTAAAGAGGAACACTTGAAAAAAAGTAAAGCAAAAGGAATGAGGATGAAGAGAATATTAGCAATATCTGACCTCTAGAATAATCAGAAGTTGTAGTCTCAAAAGGGTTATAGTATCTCTGTCTCCAACGTGACAGCAAATTAAAAGGCCACAAGGAAATAAGCTGATTCCAACCCCAAATTAGAGGATTCCTCATGTTCTCTTCTTCTTCATTAAATTCATTTGTGTAACCATGTTGGTGCTCATTGTTTGAGAAACCTTCTAGCTGATATCGACAAACCGGACAAGTATTATGCATTCTAAGCCATGGAACAATACATTCAGAATGGTAAAAATGTTTGCAAGGAAGCTCTTTAACTTCTATCCCAACTTCAAACTCATCTTTACAAACAGGACAAACAGAGTCATTTGCCAAATGGTTTGCATTTAGCACAATTCTTGGCAATGCATCAATTGTTGAAGATGGTGCTGGAGGCGGCCCTGGCCTATCGTTCTGAGTCAATTCTTGAACGAATGGCAGAGAAAGCGCGTTCTCATGAGGAGAGACAGGCCTAATAGGTTCATCATCAGGACCGATAAATTGGAGAATGACACGAGCACGTTGTCTAGTCCGATGATTTTGATCATTATTGTTGTTTTGTTGTCTGATTATTGGATCAGTCATGAGTGCCAATGCATCAAGAAGGCGAGAATTCGAGGATGGCTGTGGTTGTAGCCTTGTGACATCAGAAAGTATTAGCCTAGGCCTTGTAGTATCAAGTTCATAGTGAACTTGGCCAAAACAAGTAGGACATAAAATTTCAAATGGATTGGTTGATGTTGTCCTGATTGATCGTTGGCAATGTCTGCACCAGTAGTAATGGTAAGTTCTCATTCTCTGGACTCCATTGACAATAACTCGAGGGCGATTTCGAGGGATCAATGACATGTTCTTTTTTGGGAAGAAAGAATGCTAGAAAATGAGTTAGAGATTTTGACAAATTAGATGAAGGAAAAAGAGAAATATAGAGGTTTTTATAGAAGGTGTCAACAAGAGAAGGGAAGGAAGAAAAATGATGGCTATTTTAGAAATGCTTTGCATGGAGAGATTCTTTATCCTCTGGATAGGATATTTTTGCAGCTTTCTTAATCCACTCCTCCTACCAAAAGTAAAGTATAAGACTAATGTATTGGCAACATGTAATGGTGTTCTCAATACTAATACACGTGGAAACCCATTTTCAAGATTCTTCTTCTTCTTTATTAACTATAATATATCAAGTAAATGGTAACTATGAATTTTGTGACTGCAGTGGCGGATTTGCTGCCGAAATTAAGTCTCTCCGCAAAACTAGATATTATTTATATATATATATATATATATATATATATATATATATATATATATATATTAGATTTAATCTAATATTATCTGTTGGCCTCTATATTCCAAAAAAACTAAATAATGCACCTGATTGAATCATATTTACGTCTCTGTTTGCGAGATGAATCATTAATTGTCATTTTGAAATGTTTGTAGAATACTTGTGCGAACAAAGAAAATACATAGAATATACTAGAAGTTTGAACTTCAAAATTTTTTGCCTGGAGTGTAGCCTTATCAAAGCAAAACTTCACATATTTTTGCATGAAGTTTGGGCTGACTTGCAAAGGCGATCACCCAAACTTCAGTTCATAGTGCAACGACAAACTTCAGTTCAATAAAACTAGCAGGCTTTGGCTGAAGTTTTTGTTTTGTAATTGCTGAACTTCAGCATTCTAGGAGCTGAAGTTTTGTTTTGTATTTGCTGAACTTCAGCATTCTAGGAGCTCAAGTTCTTGTTTATATTTGCCGAACTTAAGCATTCTTAGAGTTGAAGTTTTGTTATGTCTTTCTTTGAAGTTAGATGACTTTAAAATATAACTTAAGTCAAATTCAGGATTAAAGTTAAAGATTCTACCAAGCAGCATTAATGAAATCCTCATTAGACTACCAAGTAGCCAAAGAAGCAATTAATTGCAAATTGTGTTATCACAACCTCAGTCATTCACCATCGAAATAACGATAGAAAAAATTGTATACTTCATATCCAATCAATAATACTTATACAAAGTCTCATGTGTTTGAGAGAGAAAAGAAGAAGAGGAGGAAGAAAGGAGCGCATGGGTCAGGAGGAAGAAGAAGAGGAGTCTGAAGTTGTCAAATTTAGGGTATAGGTTAAAGAATTTTAAAAATATGGGTATAGGTTAAATGAGGGCGACCAAATAAAACGCTCAGTGCAATTTTTACGGAGTAACACTTTTTATTATTTTTAATGGATACGTATTAGGTAACTTTCAAACTTATAAGCGTAATCAACTACACCATAAAGCAATGTTGAGAATTTGAAGAGAAATTTTCAGAAACCGCTAAGTTTTAGTGATTATTAGCTTGTCATAGCTACTATTTACTAAATTATTTCCTATAGCTATGTTTTAACTTGTTGTAGAGTGTATTCGATGTATTTAAACTAATGTATTCATGAATACAATAGGAAAAGTCGGCGGAAAAAAGGGAATTACAGCTAACGTATAGACTATATTCATATGTATTCGCGAGTTGTATTCGTGAATACATTAACGGAATTCGTGAAAAAAAGTAATTCAGATGTTTAAAAATGATAAGTGAATCAATTAACTCGATAGACTCCTAATATAACTCAACAAACTCAATTATAACACACAAAATTTGTATTTTCAGTTATAGAAAAGATTCTCAACCGAAAAACACCAAAAAAACAGAGCAATCTTCAGAGATTCAATACATCCTTTCTTTTTTTAGTGTTATTTTACTAAAATATTTTTTAGTGGTATTTTTACAAATAAATTTATATATTGAAATTATATAATTACATTGAATACAGTTAAATACATAAAAATACACTGAATACATAAAGTATAGCAGATCATCTATAGTGCAAAATATATGAATACATAATACATATACAATTGAATACATATATATATATATATGAATACATAAATTATATTAATTAAAAAAATACATGAGTACATTATACAATACATTGAATACTGCTGAATATATAATGCTGGACAGAACAGTGAAATAAAGTGAAGCTTTGAAATTATATAATTACATTGAATACAGTTAAATATAGTGAATATATTGAAAAAGTAGAAAAAAAAACTAAAGACAATGAATACAATGAAATACAATGAAAAAAAGATAACAGACTCTTCAAGTTCCTTAGCCCCAAACTCCGTCCCCGATCCACCGATATCCAGACCACCGCCATGTGGGGCGTCGCTGCCGGTACTGGCGCCCTCTGAGTCGTCCAGGTAGTGAATCTCTCATTTCTGCTTTGAAAATTTTGAGATCTGCACTTGTATTTCTCCAGATCTTTATTTCTCTTTTATCTTTTTTTTTCCTTTCAGATCTTTGTTCCTACTTACCACAACACTTTGGAGCAAAAAAGTTGAATGCATCACAACAAGGAAGGGAGGAGTGGTCGCTAGCCAGATCTGTCGCTGGCGGAACACAGCCTCTACTAGGGTTTCTAAAAGCGGGGGTGGAAAAAATCGGGGAAAAAAGAGAAGAAAGAGGAAAGAGAAAGAGGAGATAGAGGGAAGAGAGAGGGAGAGAGAGAAGTTTACTTCTTATACGGTAATTTTATGAGAGAAAAAAAAGAAAGAATGAAAGAGAAAAATAATACACAGCGTATTTAATGGTTTAAAGGTAGAAAGTGACCATAAATAAATATTTTGTTAGAAAAATTAAAAGATAGCTATAGGAGGTAATTTTTTAACATAGAGTTACAAGAAAATACACATGACTTCACACCATAACAAAAAATAGCCCATGTTTTTAAGGTTTACCCATCCTAACCATATTGTACATATTTTGAAAGCAATAGCAAATTCAAAATATGTGTTCTTACAAACATTGCTTCTAAAAACTATGGAATTAAATTTGTGTTCTTACAACATTGCTTTCGGTCTCTTCTTCTCACATTCTCGACATATGCTTTAAGGGGTTGTATATTTTCTGCTTCTCCTCTTGTGTCACCTGGTTGCAATGTAAGAAAATTGAAGAGTAAAAGTCCACCATGGAAGACCATTCAAAGCTTTGCTTTCGAAAATATTTTTTTTTGTTTTGTTAGTTTTTTGGATTGGGTGTTGTTCCAATTGTTTGAAAATATCAAAAGACGTTCAAAATATAAATTTGAAGTGATTTGGAGTAGATTTGAACAAGATTTGAATTAAATTTCAGAGAAGACGCTAGGAAGAAGACGAAGTCAGCTTTTTGTATAAGTATGTATAATCTTGTATAAATAAATTTTATACACCATTATACACTTTTATTCACATTTATACGAGCGTTTGTAGACGAACTTCTTCCACGATTTTCAGTTGCAATCTTGTTCAAAACCAGCCCAAATCTCCATGAAATGACTTCAAATTTTATATACAACCTCCTTATACTATTCCTAACAAGTCTAAATAACATCCACTCCAAATTTCTCTAAAAATCAAATTCGAAATTTAAACCCACATGTTTAAGCTTGTTAAAAATCTAATTTTCATCACTCAAATGGATTATGTTTGTTGAACTAATATTTGAGTTACAATTACTGATTCAAACATTAACTTAAATGCTTGAGGAATTCTTTTTAAAAATTAAATAGTAATTTTGAGAACCTATTGGAGTTGGATATTGAGTTTTAGCCTATTATTTTTGGGCTAGTTGATTGTAAATTGAAATATGGGCTATAAAATTGAAAAGCATGAACCCCAATTGTTCTAATGTGAAGTTTTTCTATTTTTTAAAAGGATATTTATTTATAATAAAAAAATATCAATCTTTGATATATGAGATAAAATTTCAAATTTTGAACTTCTTTATGTGATATTTATTTTCTCTATATTTTATTGTTACAGTGTTCCATAATTTAGTAAAATTTCACTATAGCATCTATATCAAAATTCAAGAGAAGATAGAATCATTGTTCATCATATATGAATCAATTTAATGTGAATCGTGTTAAATTAGGACTTATTTATTATTTATAGTACTTATTGAATAAAGAAAATCCTGGCCATCCCTTCTCCTTAGCCTACCTCCCCTTAGCCCACCAACCACAAAAGAAAATACAAGTAACTTTAAATTAGTTGATTTAAGCATTTTGAGTTTTGGGGTTTAAGAGGAAAATCAAGGGCGAAGGCGGAGTTAACACGCAGTGGATTGGGTTTGTCGCGTAGTTGGCTAATTTTCTCCCCCTTCATCTTCATCTTCAAAACCTCACCCTTTCGTTTCTCTCTCTCTCTCTCCCTTCAACCTCTGCAGTCTGCTCTGCTCTCTCAGAGAGTTCCATACCTCCATGAAGAATATCGTTACATAGTTTTTCTTCCTATCCAAACAAGAAAAAGTTTGAAAAAAAGAGAGAAGAAAATGTCTCATTCAGTATTCCAAACAGCACAAATCATGCCTATCAATACCCAAATCATCCCTTCCTCTAAACCCCACTTATCTTCGAAACCCTTATTGCCCCCTTCACTCTGCCGCCCTTCGCTTTTCTCCGGCAAAGTTCGTAAAACCAACGGTGTTACTATCAAGGCGACGGCGTCCCCGGCGGTCGACGGCGACCCTATTGCCGCCTTGGAACGCTGCTTTCAAGATTCACCTTCTCTCGATTCTCCCACGTCTTCGTCGTCGTCTTCTTCGGTTATGCACGCTCCGGTTATGAAGGGAGGGAAATACGGTGCGTTTGGTGCGACTACGTTGGAAAAATCGAAGCTTGATTTGACCCAGCAGAAGCAGACCAGGTCTAGCCCTGAGGTTTGTTGCGTTTTTCCCCTTAATTTACCGTTTTTTTTTTCAAATTTGTAGCTCCAGCTGATTGCTAAAATTGGAGGTAGAAATAATATAGTGATAGTTGAAAAACCTCTGCCTAAAAATAAGATTTTTAATGTTAGAGTCAGTGAGTTCTTTTTAAGCTGAAATTAATGTCAGAAACTTAAATTCTTGGTATTTAGCAAGTTCTAGCATTTTGGACATTTCCCAATTAGCTTGGATTTTGAGGCTTTATTGATTGATTGATTGATCAATTGATTGATATAGGTATTTAGGCATTGCCTGCTTGGTCTTAGGCTCGTCATTTATCATTTTATATTATTCCCCTAACAAGAGAAGGCTCTTTCTGTCATCAAGGCATGTTTACCAAAATTAAGTTGATATTCAAGATTTGACTGCCTGACACTCGGCCATAGAAATAGAGCGGGAATTTTCTTGTATTACCACTGTTACCTTCATACTTCGTAATATAGTATATTGCTAACAAAGGTTGAAGGAGGTGTAGAGACACTGCTATGTGTATAGAATGAATAGCTGTATAGATGTTTCTGTTCTCCCCACGTGTTATGCCGGAGACTGGGAATGGAGAGTTTTTCTGTGTGCGATTTCAATTGCTATTCGCAATTGATTGAGAAAGGTCTGGCCAGCTCTGACAAATAGCAAAAATAAAATGCAAAGTTTGTTAAAATTGACTCTGCCTAAAATGCCAATGTGTCCAAGAACAAAATAATTCTGAGGTTGCTTACTAGATTCGAGATGTGTCGTATGCCTTTACCAAAGGAAAAGTGAAATGAAATGGAAAAGTGAAAAAAAAGACAAGAGAAGATATAGCATTCTTCTTGAATGTACTTCTTAGCTGTGTGTAGATGGTGTTGAGTGTCGCTTCTGCTGCTATATAACATATAGCATTCTAATCCAACTATGTTGAGAACGATGCGGTCTCTCTCTCATGATCTTAAGCTTCATTGTTAACCTTGTGCTAGTACTATTTAATAAACACTTGATTGAGCAAATTTGCTAATAACTTGGCCACATCACAGCTTTCAACTGGCGGAGGAGGTGGAAATATGGGAAAGAATCTAAATCATGGTGGCGGTGATGGAGGTGACGACGGTGGTGATGATGATGATTACTTCGATGATTTTGATGATGGTGATGAGGGAGATGATGGTGGACTCTTTAGGAGGCGAATGATACTGCAGGAGGTAAGAGGCCTCTGCAAGTGGAAATTGTTTCTACTTAATTCTGGGTTTATTCTACAGTGTTTATTGTACAGTATCATGTCACTCATAATTTTTCCATGTTGCCCAGTTGTTTGATCGTAAATTTGTTGATGCCGTGCTGAACGAGTGGCAGAAGACAATGATAGATTTACCAGCTGGACTTCGGCAAGCCTATGAAATGGTAAATTACTCTATTGAGTAGTCTTAATTGGTTGCGTTATTTCTATGTCTAACTTTAGTTTCTGCTTGTTCATCCAGGGATTAGTCAGCTCTGCCCAAATGGTGAAATTTCTTGCTATCAATGCTAGGCCCACCATGGAGAGATCTATTTCTCGGTTACTTCCTCCAGGATTATCCAGGGCATTCATTGGCAGGTAAGATATCATTATTACAGTACTCAAAACACCCCCAGGGCAATTATTTTGGACAAAAGCCTGTCTGTTAGATACATAGTATGTAATGGCATGTCAGAAATATCATTGCTGATCAGAATTCTGTCTGCTTAAATTAAGATCATCTCAACATATCTTGCATCTTCAAGTACGTTTCTTAAAGGGGGATCTTAGATTCTTAGTAGCTCAGTTGGTTAGTTATCCGAACTTTCACCTTGTTGGTAAGGCTTCGATTCCCACTTTGTAATCCCCTCCCCTATTTCCCCTTCCCCTTCCCCTACCCCTACCCCTATGTATAATAATAACTTTTTTAAGAGTACATTTCTTACCATTGCAGCCATTACTTCAAAGCCTTATGGTGTTATTAGCTTCACAAACATTTTCTTGAAGGTCAATTCCTTTTCTCTAACTGGCCGCTAAATGAATGAGATGTAAAGAATGTACTTAGAAGAATTAATGAAATGAATCAAATGGAGGGGGTGAAAAAGATATCAACCCAATACCATTTCCTGGGCACTCAGCTGCCAGGGTTTGCCAGGCTTGTTCGAGATCGTGAAAGATCTTTAAATGAAGCAGAGCTTTTTTTATGTTCGAGAAATCCGTCTGTGGCTGGCCTTTAGGACCACCTGCAGCCTAGGAAACTCGGGCATAATGGGCCCCCCCTCTACCCCGCTCCACTTAAACACCAGGCTTAGTTCGCATGGCGCAGAACTCGAACCTGTGACCTAAATCACAAGTTCCTCACCCTTTTCCACGCAATCAATGAAAGAGCTGCTACTGCAGTAGTGATCCAAAGAAGGCAAAGCGCCAAAAGGAACTTTCTTTCTTCATAATTCTGCAGCCAAAATGTGGTTTTGTTACGGGATTTCTATTATGACATGTGATGAGCTGGCAGGATTGTGTTTGATCTGCTGATGAAGGAGCAGCATTCTTGTTTTTTCTTTCAAAAACTTGAAAGGAAATTGATAGCACCAATTTTCGACAAAGATCAAATCAAACCAGCAAAACCTATAAGATATATAACTCTGCAGGATAAAAGTTGCTCTGGCTATATCAGTCCCCAAACTTTAGTGCTTTGTAAATCCATGGAGCAGTTTGACACCTTAGGCTATGTCATCTAAGCTTTTCAGGTTTTAAATGTTGTCTAATATTTGCTGTCTAAATCATGTCTTGAGTATTCAAGTTTTTTCCACATATTGAAGCCGGCATTTCCAGTTTCCTTATTTTTTTCTGGATTTTCTTTCTGTGACAGGAAGATCGCAGATCCGGCATTTGTATACAAGCTGCTTCTGGAGCAGGCAACTACAATTGGTTGCTCAGTGTGGTGGGAGATCAAAAACCGTAAGGAAAGGTACATTGTTTTTTTTCTTCTTTTTTTCTTTTCTTTTAATGTTCTATTGGTTAAATTTGTTTATTTGGGGGGGGGGGGGG